>AUWJ02010305.1:0-14609 GCA_000468175.2 Phytophthora cryptogea
TCAAAATTAATCAGGCAACTATGATAAAACTGCAAATATAGGGCGGCGTTACTGGCGCGTTAATTAACTAACTTATCGCATTTAACGTTATTTTCGAGTTATTGAGATAATGGTAACGTCGACAACACTATTGGTCACTGTGGTCGTGGGCGCTTTTGACTTTGAATTATAGGCGCGCAGGAAGAGATCCGCTACAAGACGGAGGCAACTTCCAGATAGCCGAGTGCTCTTGGGTGCTCGGCCGCGACTTCAGTGTTGAGTCCGTTCCTCTGAAGTGCATGTTGCGCCGGCGACACCGCTACGTCAGGCAGATTCGTCGACACCGAGGCAAACATCAGACGAGTCCTGCGCTGGCGGGCGATCAGTGCTTCGATCAGATGGATTCACTCCAGGCAGTCCGAGCACGTTGATCGAGACTGGATCCGGCCGCACCGCAGACGCAACCCCAATGCAGCTTCCTCTAGCCACATCGCTGCTAGCCTCGCAAGGGTTATGCGCGGACAACTAGCGACACGGGCGCACAGCGTTTTGAGCTCGGGACAGTCTCCGCTACCATCGTTGCGGTGGCTCGCAGCAAGGTCTCAGCTATCAGTGTGGCACCGTTTGACGACATGCAACGGTGCACTCCTGCGGTCTGCTGTTCGTCGGACCGACACCAGTTGACGTGAAACTGGTGCGCAAGCGGCCAAACTGCTGTTGATGCTGAATGAAATCACTCCACGCCACGAACCAGCACGCCACGCCTGACCGCCACGCCATCGGAACCGGGGTGCGCTTGCTTAGCCCGCCTCATTTCTCGAGTTGCGCTGTCCAACGCAAGCATGGGAAGACGCTTTCCGATCCCGAGAGAGCACCTGCCCTCGCTCCGTGTGAGTCAGCAGGAACATGAAGACGGCAAAAGACTCATGAAGACTTTGCTGGCGCACACGCTGCGCGAATTCGAGGAGTTCGCGTACAACCGCAAGGGCGACGTCGACACCAAGCGCTGGAAGGCGCAGTACTCGCACGACGACATGAACATGTACCGCGAACGCGACGTGGGGGTCACTAGCTACGAGTTGGGCAAGACGCTGCGCCACTGCAATCTGCAGAGCCCAACATTTTCGTGCACCGAAGCGGCATTGACACCCCCGACGGTGATGTTGACCGGGTGGGGTCCCGGACGAGTGGAGGACGCCATGAGTGCTGTGGTCACGGAGAGTCAACAGGACTTGGCCTTGGTTGTCACCTACATGCACCAAGACGTGGCCGACTGCGCCATCGTGCACACGATGGAGCACCCAACCGACGACGCCCCGTACCATTACTTGGGCTACAAGTACTTCGTCAAGAAGTCTCCAACAAACGCCGTGGTGGTGAAGCACCGCGACTCACTGTACCTCGAGTACTGCGGCCTGACCAAGACCCGAACGGGTGAGACGCTGGGCTTCCACCTCATGCAGTCCGTGGAGCTCTCGCAGTTCCCGGATCTGACCGGCCACAACTCCATTCGAGCTCTGCAAAGCTCGCGTTACCTGTATCGACAGAAGAGCGACCGAGTTGTCGAGGTCTTCATGTTGGGCAACATGGACTTGTCGGGCATGATCGTGAAGCCCATTGCCAGCATCTTTTCGGCCGGCGCGCAGTTCGGCGTCACGCGGCTGCTGGACTTGGCGGAGGTGAGGCGCCTCACCGACATGGCTCGGAATCGCCGACAATATCGCAACGAGCTTCTCAGTGGCAGTACCGACCAGACAATTTCGCCATACTCCAACGTCTCCACGTACATGGGAGACGGATGCAGTGTGTGCCCACGTGCAAAGTCTAACAAGTTGGTCGAGTGCCATTTGTGCGGCCAAGGCGTTTGCCCACGCTGCCGCTCTACCAAACGTGTTTGGGCAAGCGACAGCGCTGGGATCTTGGGCAGCTTCCGCAAGATCCAGGCCTGCTCGAAGTGCGTCATGCGTGCTAACACAGGGGCGTACGAAGCCCCGGCAGAGCGTGTGCGGTCGCAACGGTCGAACCAGAGTAGTGTCAGTACGAGCACAAGCGAGGGTGAACTGCACTCCAACTATTCGGTGGAGAGTGCGACGCTGCCAACTTTCGATGGCGTGCTGTACGAAGAGGTAAAGGCCACTACACGACGGCAAGCATCCCCTCCGACGAAAGTATCTGCTCGACGAAGGAGGAAGACCACTCCTACAACTGACGGCCCTGCCATGGGCCGGAGCTTTATGCACCGCGGAGCTTCCGCGTTCCCAGACGCTGCAGAGATCGCCGTCCCGTGCACTTCGCCCGAGTTCGAGGTGCCGAACCGGCTGGGGCTTCTTCCGCCGCAACAAGCGCATTCGTACCCCGACTTGACGAAGCCGTCCGTCGTGAAAGATCCTGGCTACTCTCACTCCGTCGGGTCTATCCCTGAAAAGAAGGCTTGCCGCATGCAGAAGCAGTCTTCGGACGGCGGCGTGTCGGACCAAGTAGCCATGATGGCTCGACTCATGGAGCTCACCAACATGGCCGAGGCCACGTCGCACAGGACCCATGTCAACGGGGTCTTTCTCGCACAGCAAATGCACCAGCAATTCAAGATGCAGATGGCAGCCGACTGGAGGAAGTGAACGAACGCAAGCGAGCGTCCTCCGTCGGGGATGAACTATAGTATGAGCCATCTTGTCGTTAATATATCCATAGGCGTTAGTGATCAACCAAGACTTCTAAGAGGAGCCATGCTAGCAGTAAAGCAGTGAGGCCATTGGATCCTGTGTCAAACGGATGGGGTTCACGCGGGACAACACTCTTCGGGTGTGTTATGCGGTCTGTAGAGGGCAGTCTCCAACGGAAGTCAATCAAGATCCTCATCGAAGTCGGGCGGCCTTGTACGCCCAGCCCAGCTCGGTACATGTAACGATAACGATTGCACTCCTGCTTGACCGTGACCGTGACACGAATGGATAGCCCCGCGCTCCTGAGCTCTGCTCTGGAGACGATGCGTTTCGGTGGTCGAGTGCACCGTGGACCGGCTACCTTTGCTGACTCTCTGAGCGTCTCCATTGCGCCGAGCAAAGTGCACTCGACCGACGCCATGCCGGAGCTTCTTAGGCGTTCATGCAGACGGTACTTTCAGCGAGGAAGCGTCTGGCCGACACGCATGTTGCAATCGCGCAGGTGGCGGGTGGGAGCCCAATCATCAACCGCACGGCGCGCCCTCTGTGCCGCGGAGACTTCACGAGCTCGCGACAAGCTCCAGCGGAGACTCTCGGTTGGTCAGGCCGCGGCGGCGGACCTGTCTGCTTAATGCGCGCATACCCAGCACTGACTGCGGGCCGCGCCTCTGCTGCAGCCGGGAGCGACTTTGTTCGCTGCGGATGATCACACTACGGGCGCTACGACAGCGAGCAAGCACAGTGCAAGGCGCCGCCGCCGGTTGATGGCCATTGCTGCTCACTCGACGATTTCCTGCTTGTTGGTCGTGTGTCGATCGACGTGATCAGTCGGAGAACAATGGGACGCCGCGACTTCCCCTTGTCTCGCCGCGACTTCCCGGACTTCAGCGCCTCGCCAAAGGTGCATCAGGACTGCAAGGACTTGGCCACCAAGCTGCTGGCCCACACGGTGCACGAGTTCGAGCACTTTGCCTATGATGAGGGCGGCGTGGTGGGCCACCGCCGGTGGAAGGCCAAGTCCAGCAGGAACGATATCACGCTGTACCGTGAGCGAGACGGCGGCTCCATGGGCATGATGCTGGCGGACTCGCTGCATCGGTTAGTAGAGAAGCAGGAGATTTTCTCCCCAACGGCGGCGACGTTGATCCCGCCAACGCTGCTGCTGACCGGTACTCGACAAGGTTTCGTAGAGAACGCCATGAGCACGTTGGTGACCTTGAGTCAAGACGAGCTGGCACTCGTGGTCAAGTTCTTGCATGGCGACGTGGCGGATTGCGCCGTGCTGCACACCATGGAGAGTCCGAGTCCGACCAAGCCCTTCCACTTCCTGGGCTTCAAGTTCTTCGTGACGGAGTCCGCCACCGACGCTCGGATTATCAAGCGGCGACACAGCATCTATCTCGAGTACACGGGGCTCACACGCTCGCGGACGGGGGAGATTCTGGGCTATCACCTCATGCAGTCGGTAGCTCTTCCTCAGTTCCCAGATCTTTCAGCCCACAACTCAATCGGCGCCATGCAGTCGATGCGGTTCATCTACCGTCAAAAGGGGGACGGCGTCGTCGAGATCTTCATGCTAGGCACCATCGACGTCTCCGGCTGGCTCATCAAGCCCATGTCCACAATGGTAGTGGAGGACATCATGTTCGGGATGACGCGGATTCTT
This sequence comes from Phytophthora cryptogea, assembly GCA_000468175.2. Taxonomy (NCBI): domain Eukaryota; phylum Oomycota; class Peronosporomycetes; order Peronosporales; family Peronosporaceae; genus Phytophthora; species Phytophthora cryptogea. The sequence continues at coordinate 4,309 of AUWJ02010305.1, forward strand.
GACTGCTCCGAGACCAAGCGCCTCACTCAAATGGCGTGTGGATTCCAGAAGCGGAAGCAGGACGAACGCCGTGGCCGGAGACCCACCCGACAGACGTCGTTCGGAGACGACTCGAGTTGCTCCGTATGCCGGCGGGAGCGGAAGAGCGGCTTCGGAGGCATCAAACTCGTGCCGTGTCTGATCTGCGGACATGTGGCCTGCTCACGCTGTCGAGCCCGCAAGCAAATCTTCGTGACCAGCAGCGACGGATTGCTGGGCAAGCTTGTCAAGGTGCCTGTGTGCAGTGTTTGCACCATGACGGCCAACATCAGCTACTACGAGCAGCAGTACCGAGCTCAGCAAAAGAGCAGTTCGGGCGAGGAGATGGCTTTCCAGCCCATGCATCTGTCGGATCGGTACGACCGCGAGGATTCCTTGAGCTTTTCCGGGTCGAGCAGCATGGGCCGCAGCAGACTCGAGGGCTCAAGCTCGTCAAGCGACTTGAGACGCTACTTCAGTGCTGCTCGGGAGCGAGACAACTCTGCTGACACGGGACGGCAAACAGATTCAGGTCGCTACGCTCACCGATGAGAGCGCAGTGACAAAATGACCTCCTCACACCACGAAGCTAACGAATCAAGACGTAAAGGTGTCAATCGAGAGGAAGGTGTGTGGTAGTGTGCTAATTGATTGATGTAGAGCAGCAGTGGAAGTCGCTCGCTGCAGTAATACATGTACGCTTATGTGAAAGGCTCCCAATACTTCGTCACGGACTCTACGCCGCCAAAACTGCAATGGATGAGGTGGGCGCCTCGATACTCTAGTCCTGAGACGACTGCTTTCCCCTAGAAATGCCCGATACCATTCATCAGATCGAGTAGGTGGAGGACGTCACTCCATTGAGTGCGCAGGATTCGGTCGACCTCAAGCAGACGCAGTCTCAATGCCCCCGGCTCGAACAAAAACTGCAGGCTCAAAACTTGAGTGGCAAATGGATTGGCCGAACAGCTTCAACGGTCGTTGTCAAACCGAAAGTATCATTCGCTTTTATCTGATCGCGTGCAATGCTTGACTCGCCCAGCCACACAAGAGTTTCTGTATGTCCTGCGACCGAGCTGTTCGGATCAGACTTTTGCTTATCATGCCACTGCTTAACCGAGATTTGCGCTTGCGCCGGGGCGAGGTGATCCATTTCACAACTTGTTTGGTCCCCAGCAAGTATCCTCCTACCAATGGCTCGAGATCGAGACTTCCCACTGCCCCGGGAGCTGCTCCCGGACATGTCCGTGACGCCGCACGAGTATTTGGCCTGCAAAAACTTCACGTCTCGAATGTTAGCGCACACAATCCGCGCGTTTGAGCACTTCGCGTACGACCGACTGGGCGAGGTGGACTCCAAGTTCTGGAAGACGCAGGCCAGTCGCGACGAGCTGACAATCTACCGGGAACGGAATGCCGGTCATGTGAGCGAGTCACTCGGAGACTCGCTCCATCGGTGCGCTGCAACATCTCCTTTGTTCTCTACGACCGCTGCCGCCATCACGCCAGCCACCATGATGCTCACTGGCGTTCGCCACGGGTTTGTGGAGAACGCTGTTAGTACTTTGGTGACCAAGTCTCAGGAAGAACTGGCACTGGTGATCCGGTACTTGCACGGAGCGTCATCGGACTGCGGCATCCTGCACACCATGGAGGCCCCAACGGACGAAGACCACTTACATTTCCTCGGGTTCAAATACTACGTGAGCCAAGCGGTGGGGGACCCCCGTATCTGTAAGCGACGACACTGCGTCTACCTCGAGGACAGCGGCTTCACACGCACTCGGACGGGCGAGAAGCTCGGGTATCACATTATGCACTCGGTGCACTTGCCTCAATTCCCAGACCTGCGTAGTCGGAACTCCATTCCGGCGCTCATGTCCACGAGATTCCTGTACCGACAACGGGAAGAAGGCATCGTGGAAGTATTTATGCTAGGCAACATCGACATCAAGGGCCTCGTAGTCAAGCCGATCTCGGTCCATTATGCGATGGAGACCATGTTCAACATGGCGAGGCTGCTAGACTGCTCGGAGACCAAGCGACTCACGCAAATGGCAAGGGAATACTTGCTTCGTAAGAAAGAGGAGAGGCGGTACGGGTTCAGTCCTGTTGAGTCGGAGAACTCGCGTCTCAACGACCCCAATGCCTGTGGTTTGTGCGAACGCGTAGGCAAAGACGGCGGATTGAACGTCGTGGAGTGTTTGGCTTGTGGGCGGACGGCGTGTTCAAGGTGTCGTGCGATGAAGCAGGTTTTCGTGAGCAGCCACGACGGGCTTCTAGGACGGTTGATCATGGTGCCAGTGTGCACGGGCTGCGTCCTAGAAGCAAACGCAAGTTACTTTGACGTCTTGCGGTCTCAACGGCGTGGACGACCAACGAGTTCTCGCTTTGGACGAGAGACTCAAGTGGAGGGCTACAGGAACTCCAAGATGAAACGCCGAGGTGGCAGTAGTCACGCCATGAATGTCACTTTGCGCAGTCCGTCCGTCGATCGAAGACGGAGGTTTACCTCGAACTGGGACGACAAGACTCCGTTGACGCCAGTGACGCAGTCGTCGAGTCCAGAGCCCGCCTCAATTCGGCAGACGCGGGTCGCTACACCTCGCGGCACTGGGCTGATCCGATTGACGCCAAGAGAAAGCTCCATCACAATCGAGGAGCGCAAACCAATTCGCCGCTCGCGTTCCAAGCCGCCGCCGGTGCTGCGACCGGGAATGCCCCAACTCAGCAGGAACCGATCCTCTTGAAACTACAGTAGAAACATGTACAGCACTGCTATTATAGCATTTCCTTTCACCGACCCAAGACTCATGATAACACTAGAGCGGTCGAACATCTCGCGAAGCGGGAAACCTCGACAGGAGGTCGTACAAATATGACTGATCAAGAATGCCCAGACATTCCCGGTGTTGCCATTGACAACTTGTCAACACACGACCTCAGTGTCACCGAGTTCAATTACATGTACCTGGAGCAGCTAGCTCTCTGCAGTCGATCGTTATGGATTCTCACTAACGGTGAAGCAAATACAGCTAAAAGCTTGATCAACACCGACACTGGCGAAGCAAGCGGGCGCTTGTCCCGACAATCGATGACTCTGGTCAACAATCAGCTCATGTTTCTGACTAGCGACATCGAGCCAAAACCAGGTGTAACTTTGACTCGTATCTTCAAATACAGGTATTCTCCGTAACGGTTACTTTCTTATTTTCAGTATGTCAACGCACCCTGTTTTGATAAAACACTCTAAAAGAGACCTCTTGAAAGCAGTTGCACTCGGTGCAACACCATCGGCCGGTGGTGGTCTCCGCTGCCCCACGTACCTTCGACCTCTGTTGCCCGCATGACAGTGCCCTTCACTGCCTTTTTGCGGCGACTCGGTCTCTACCTTCACAGCTTAAAATCCGTCCCTTGCCAGTGCTTTTGGTGTCGTCGAGACATCGTCACCTGTCACCATTGCACAAATCCGTGCAGCAGACAACAACAACATGACGCCGACGGACTTCCCGCTGCCGAGAAAAATGCTGCCTAAGCTGCCTGGCAATCGAGAGACGCTGCTGTCCGCCAAGCACATGATGGAGCGACTGCTGGAGCACACGGTCCGCGAGTTTGAGCAGCTTTCGTACACTAGGAACGGCGTGGTGGACACGCGTCAATGGCGAGCACTGTCAAGGAGCCAAGCGTCTCAGAATGGGCAGCACGACCCCGAGGTGAAGGTGTACAGCGAGCGAGATTGCGGCAAGACCAGCTCGGATCTCATCTGTATGATGCAAACGGATGAAGTCGACAAGGACTCGACGTTCGCTGCGTTGCCACCAAGTGCCGTCTTGGTCTCTGGTCGAGCTCCAGGACAAGTGGAGAGCATCATGCACGCGTTGGGTGGAGCACACACGCAGGACGGATTGGCCTTGTTCGCAAGCTTCATGTACGACGACATTGCAGACTGTGGGGTGCTGCACGCTCTGGAGGGAGACGAAGGGGACGATGAGAGCTCGTGCCGCTTTCTGGGATACAAGTACGTTGTCAAGCGCAGCGTCGCGTCCAGTGCCAAGCTGTTGCGCCACAGAGACATGGTCTACCTCGAGTTTACGGGATACACGCAGTCGAGCAATGGAGAGCGTCTCGGCTTCCACATTGAACACTCGGTTGACGTGCCCGGATTCCCGGATCTGTACGACCGCAGCTCGTCACGCGTGTTGCAGTCTGTGAGGTACATTTTCCGCCAGAAGAGCGAGAGGATCATGGAGATTTACATGCTTGGCAACATGCAGCTGGCTGGAGTGCTCAATGTGGGAGGTGTGGGTGTAGGAGGCTCCAATGGAGCTGGCGGAGGTGATCTCTTCAGCATTTCTAAACTACAACAGTGTGCGGAGACTCGCCAACTCACTTCACTGGTAAATCGCCGTCGAGAAAGCATCGAACTGCTTCAGCAATCGTCGAACTATCACAACACGGAGTGCTTCTTGTGCCACCGGACAAAGCGGTTCTTCAGTGGATCGATGCTTGCGGAGTGTGAAGTGTGCGGCGAGTTCATGTGCTCCAAGTGCCACAACGACAAGAAAATATTTGTCCGAGATGGCTTGCTGGGAAAGTTCCGGCGAGCGCAGACTTGTAAGACCTGTGTGTTGACTGCAAATGCTGGTTACGCTACTCCGTCACCCATGCACATGTCGGTATCGCAGCTAGTGACCAAGAGCCGAGGATCTGGTAAAACGAGCATTGGAAGTGGTAGTCATTGCGGACGAGGCCACTTGGACTCTTCAAGTAGCGTAGATTCCTCTATCGACGCGCATTCAGAGCGCTCGACGGCATCTAGAGGTGAGAGCGAGTTTCACTCAAGCCACCCAGGACCCGTGTACACCTTCTCCGACGTAGCAGAAGAGGACTTCGGAGGGTCCCGACGTCCACTAGAGCCAAGTCAACCGAGACCCAACCCAACAATCAAACGAGAACTCCCACCTGCAGCCGTCCCGATTTCCAGTGCTCGAGCTCGCAGCGGGACGTTGTCCAGCAACTCGAGTGCGTCTTCAGACGACTCGAACTCGGGCAGCGATCGTCGTCGAGGTATCTGCTTGACGCCACCAAATCCGAGCCAAGTCTATGAGGAGGGACAACAACGAAGGCGTCACCACCACCGTCGAGAGCACCACCACCACCAGTTGGAGCCACGCGAGCTACACCGACGGCCGAAACTCACTCATCAGGCGACAGCTCAACTTGTGGCCTATCGTGGCAACCAGCAGCGACAACTCGCACGCACAACTCTAGATCACAGCGATTTGCCTGCGAACGAGTTGGCGATATCACACAGCAATTCGTACAGCGGTCCAAGCTCCGCCATTGCTTCGGAGACCGCATTTTCAGCCTCCGGACTGGGTCTCCAACGAACGGTATCGGCGCCCTTGGGATCCGATAACTCGAGACGCGCCGACCTCATGGTCCAAATGATGGAGCTCAACATGAAAGCCGAAAACACGTACAACGCAACACAGCGCAACGGAGACTTTCTCAAGCACCAGATCCGGACTCGACAATGGTAGTCGAGCGGTCTGGATGTCTGTCATCTTTTAGCGGTGGTCTTGCTTCATCTGCAAAATATAAACCCGGCTTCTGCCATGATGCTGGAGCGTTGAACGATGTGAGAGACTTAGGCAAAAGGAACGAGGCAAATGCAAGCCAGACCAAGGCTTTCCACTGGGTCACGTGTCGAAATCTCGGTCTGAAGTTCGTTCTGGTGCTATGCACTCGTTAAACCGATTAATTTCGAGGTAGACCAAGGCACATCCATGTGCGAGTGCCTCCTGGATGTGCCGCATGTACAGGTTGCCCCAGAGACACCCCAACTCTTTAGCTATTGGTGCGAGGCAGCGTGCCTAGCGAAGGACCCCTTGCACATGGAGGATCCTCGGAATCGGCTACTTGGAATCGGTGCTTTGAAAACTCAAAGCATGCAGCCCAGTGCTTCGGACGGCAGTGCCCACTTACAAATTAGCCTCCGATTCCTCATTCACTATGGTCCGTTCGTTTGGTGCTGCTTGCGCTTTCGCCGCGACGCTCGCGGTGGTGTCGGCCCAGCCGTCGTATGTGTACAAGTTTGATGGAGCTTCGGCCGGTGGCGTGGATGGCTCCATCCAGATCAAGTACGCCGGAGAGAACTCTTCCAGCGCTACCATCACGGCAGCGCTCGACTTCTCCGCCGTCGACCAGACCAAGATCATGGCGTTCGACAACAACTGCACCGCCGACACCGTCACGAGCTGGAAGTGGCACATTCACACCAAGTGGAACTCGACGCTGACGTCCGACTCGTTCAAGCAGTGCGCCAAGGCCGCGACTAGCAACCACTACGACCCGCTGCGTGCGTGTGGACCCGTGTCTGAGTACAACGCGGAGCCCGCGTGCGAGGCCAAGATCAAGAGCTACGCATGCAACCCGGCCAACTACACGGCCGACCCGTTGGTGTGCGAGAAAGGAGACCTGTCCGGCAAGTTCGGTGCCTTCAAGCTGGACGCGAACGCCAAGGTGGCCCAGCAGTGGACGGACGAGCACTTCCCGCTGCCGTCCGAGAACACGGACACGTGGAGCATTGTGCTCCATGCCATGTGCGGCCAGGAGTCCCGTATTTCGTGTGCTCTCCGACAGGAGGAAGAAGGTGAAGTTGAGGAGCAGGTGCAGCAGGAGACTCCCGTCCAGGACACCCCGGTTCAGTCCACGGACGGTGGTGCTGAGTGCGCCATGAACAACTAAACGTTGACACCAACCACTAACTACGAACAGCTTTCGAGTAGATTTTTCATGATGTGAAGCCTAAACTTTTCCACCCTAGTGCTTTCGTTGCAATCGATTGGAAATCGCTGAGGTTTCTCACCAACTTTTCATCGATCTAGCAAAATTTGGGCTACTCGTCACCTCTGCTGCGGTAATTGCTGTACGATGACAACCCATTCCTCAATTTCATCAGTGCCCTACAGCTTTCGACGACCAAAGCTTGGACGATGTCTCTGAAACTTCTCATTGCTGCTGTATTCTGCGCTGTGAATTCCTTTGCTGTTGCCAACCCAACATTCGTCTATCGGTTCGACGCGCCTTCTGCTGCTGGGATTGAAGGAGTCATCCAATTCAAGTATGCTGGAGAAGACTCGACCATGACCAAGGTCTCTGCTGCATTGGACTTCTCCCGACTGAATCAAAGCGAGATCCGTGCGTTCGACCGACTGTGCGTTGAGCCTGTGACGGAGTTCAAATGGCACATCCACGTGCGTTGGAGCTCGCGTATGCGATCGGCTTCCTTTGGTCAATGCTCTCTACGTGCGACTGGAAATCACTATGACCCGCTTTTCGCATGCAGTTCGGACTCGGAGCACGTGAACTCGCCTCAATGTCGTCCCAAGGTCGCGAAATACGCCTGCAACCCAAAGAACTACGCAAACGACCCGCGTGTGTGCGAGAAGGGAGACTTGTCGGGCAAGTTTGGCAACTTGGTGCTGAAGGACGAGCAGAAGGTGACAGCCCAGTGGGTGGATAAGCATTTCCCATTACCATCGGAGAACCGCCCCAACTGGAGCATTGTGCTGCATGCAGTGTGTGGCAACCACGCAACTCGCGTCGCCTGTGCCGTTGAGGAAGTATAAGAAGAACTCAAACCCGAGGATGATCATGTGAGGAAGTTGCCTCCATATTAAAGAGCTGCAAAGCTTTGACAACACTTTTAATCAAGTAGCAGACGAGTTAATCAGTGCCAGGTGAACGCTTGTGCTGCCGTTTACAATGAACAACTACTACTTTACTAGGTCGTTGGTTAGAGTGCTTTGACGCACTTCGTCTGTTTTCCATGATGCTGCACAAGATCGTGATCCAAGCCTTTAAGAACCACCGGAAAGTTTGCAACAGCCTATCCAGCGATTATAAGCGCAGATGTTGAAGCTTTCGTGGGCTACATGTACCCGTTTAACACGTTGTAGCTAAGCCCTATGGACCATAAGGCATGCTTTTGGATGTGCTAGCATGATCTAAACACCGGTAGACAGCCAACCCAACGCCTCGCAGCTTGTCCCATTTGCAGATTCTCCTCCGACCCCTCAAGCTCTTCCTTCCTCATGCTCAGCCCCATTGGTTTTACTTGTGCCTTTGCAGCCACCTTCGCTGCGGTCTCTGCCCAGCCGTCGTTCGTCTACAACTTTGATGCTGCTACGGCTGCAGGTGTCGGTGGCTCGATCCAAGTCAAGTATGCCGGTGAGGACTCGTCCACTGCCACCATCACCGCCTCGCTCGACTTCTCCGGTGTCGACCAGGCTCAAATCGCGGCCTTCGATGGCAACTGCACTGAGGACGTCACGAGCTGGAAATGGCACATCCACACCAAGTGGAACTCGACGCTGTCGTCGGACTCGTTCAAGCAATGCTCAAAGGCGGCGACGGACAACCACTACGACCCCTTAAAAGCTTGCGGTCCGGCGTCCGAGTACGTTGCTGAACCGGAGTGCAAGGCCAAATCGAAGAGCTACGCCTGTAGTCCGGCCAACTACACGGCCGACCCGTTGGCGTGTGAGAAGGGAGATCTGTCCGGCAAGTTCGGCGCCTTCAAGCTCAGCGAAGGTAACACCGTGTCGGAGGAGTGGACGGACGAGAACTACCCGCTCCCGTCCGAGAACACGGACACGTGGAGCATTGTGCTTCACGCGGTGTGCGGCAAAGAGGCTCCTCGCATTGCCTGCGCTGTTGGGACGAAGGGTGACGATGGCGTTGACCAAGTGGATCAATCCACCCCTGTCGAGCACTCCCCGGTCCAGTCCACGGGTGGTGGTGCTGATTGCTCCGTCAAGGCTTAAACGTTGACGCTCCTAGTGATCAATACGTCCACTCACTTCATCATTCCTTCATCTAAGTGGCAACAATATATGATTCACCTTTGTCAAAGTCCATTTGTCTCGAGGCAACCGATGGTGATAGGCAAACGAGCAGCACGATCCCGGTGGGTGCAACAACTTTAAGCGCAGAGCTGTTCGGAAGTACTAACGGAGCACCCTCTACTTCGTGAATGCGCACGGGCCAGATACTAGCCTTTCACGTGATCCATCTGAACCCGCGATTAAAAAGTAGCTGCGGCGGCACGCGTTAAAGTTTTCTGCCGGTTTGGTATCCCATACCCACGGCACGCGTCTTCCAGCTTCACCTCACGTCTTCTAGGATGCTCCCTCGGCGTGTTCATGCAGGTAGATCTGCTTCCTGTGTCATTCACGGATTAACTTCCGACCACCCAAGAGCCTTCACTCGACCGCTCTCCCCACTACGACAATGGTTCGCTCGTTCGGTGCTGCTTTTGCTTTCGCTACAGCTCTCTCGGCCGCTGCGGCGCACAACCCGGCGGTCGTCTACCAGTTCGACGCTGCCAATGCGGCTGGTGTCGACGGCTCCATCCAAGTCGTGTACGCTGCCGAAGACTCGTCCACTGCCACGATCACCGCTACTCTCGACTTCTCCGCCGTCGACCAAGCCAAGCTCGCTGCGTTTGATGGCAACTGCACCGAAGCCGTCACGAGTTACAAGTGGCACATCCACACCAAGTGGAACTCGACGCAGTCCTCGGACTCGTTCAAACAGTGCTCGAAAGCTGCAACGGACAACCACTACGACCCGCTGCGTGCTTGCGGTACTGCGTCCGAGTACATCGCTGAGCCGGACTGCAAGGCCAAATCGCTCACGTACGCATGCAACCCACAGAACTACGCAGCCGATCCGTTAATGTGTGAGAAGGGAGACTTGTCAGGCAAGTTCGGTGCTTTCGTGCTGAGCGAAGACTCGACTGTGTCGGTCGAGTGGACGGATGAACACTACCCACTCCCTTCTGAGAACACTGCGGCCTGGAGCATTGTGCTTCACGCGGTGTGCGGCAAAGAGACCCCTCGCATCGCCTGCGCTGTTGGCCAGGAGGCTGAGCACGAGTACGAAGAGGATTCCGAGGATGGATCTGTGACGGAGCACGAAGGATCTGAGGAGCATGAGGACGATTACGAATCGAGCTCCGAGGAGCAAGAGCAGCAAGAGCAGCAAGAGCAGCAAGAGCAACAGGAGGAGTACGACGAAAGCTCGGAAGAGCATGAACACCACGAGGACGAGTACAGTGAGGGGTCCGAAGTGGACGAGCACACGGACTCGTACGAAGAAGGCTCGGAAGTGCAGCAAGAAGAGTCCTACGAGGAGGGGTCTGAAGTGCAGCAGGATGAGTCCTACGACCACGAGGAGCACGAAGGTGAGGACTCGTACGACCATGAGGAGCACGA
>KV739103.1:0-11897 GCA_000468175.2 Phytophthora cryptogea
GTGCTTGTAATGTTGCATACACATTTCCCAAATCTCAGTGATTAGCACTGACTTATGGAAATTCCTCGTGACACTAGACATCCAGATTACGGTATTACGCAGCAATGCCTAATCAGCACCTGCACCAGTAAACAACTATTTCTTTCTTTGGTAACACGTGCTGGCTTGCCGGCTCACTGCGAGCGAAGCGCTGTCATTTCTCAATTTTCAGGATTGCAGTTGTCCACGACGACAATGCGCTTCCTCCTTTTGATGCTAGCGACAGCAGCCATTCTTCTTACGTGCTCTGATGCTGCGCAGTCGACGCTTCACACTGCATCGCACCGGAATGACATGACAGTCCAGAGAGGGGTCAGTAAGAGTCATAAATTTCTCCGGTTCGAAACAAAGACTGTCAAGCAAGCGGACGCAAGTGAATCTGAGGAACGAGGTAACTTGTGGACCAAGGTTTCCTACAACGCCAAAGTACGGTGGTGGCTCGAGACTGAAAAGACTGACGACTACGTGTTGAAAGCGCTAAAGCTGCAAGGGATACCGAAAGCTGACCGTCCTTTGAACGACAAGTACAAGTACTTCCTGAAATTTTTACAGAAGTCCGAGACCTATCAGCTGAACAAGTGGCTCAGGAACCACTACACCACGTACCAAGCGTGGGAAGAGTTGGCCATTCAAAAGATTCGTGGTGTCAGGGAGCTTAATTCAATCAAGGCTGACACTCGGTTCAAAAAGCTCTCGGAAATTAATGAGAAGCTTGGTTCAATCAAGAGTGAAGAAAAGTTTAGAATTTACAAGCGCTACGTGAACGAGTTTGACGACTACGCGGTGTATACGATGAAGGCTGGATACAACCCCCCAGCCGTCATGGTTAGCAGGACTGCGACGGATGTGGAAATGGTTGCGCGGGTGCAAATTATGGCCGAAGCCAGGAGAACGGACTCGTACGCGAAGTTGGCACTCGGGATGACTAAGCCAGGTAAGCGGATGGAAACGCTGACCGACAATGCCCTCAAGAATCACGAGGACTATGCCTTCTATGAGCTCTTTTTGAGTGAGGTCGCAAAATTGTACGGTAAGTGATGACGCTGGCAACCTAAGATAGGCGTGTGATGACAGCTACGCTCGTGATGAATCGATAACCTAAGGAAGGCTAAACCAGCAAATGACCCCGTATTCGTCCGAAACAACAGCAAATACGGTACATGAATAGGCATGTACCCGCCCCACGATTTGTATTGGTATTGGTTTCTCATTTCAAAACGCAGTGATCTAGCTGCGATGTCTGAGCACTCCGAATGGAGCGAGTGATTAAGCTACGAAAAGATAACATGGGAAACAGTGTTATCGATAAAGCAGCGGAAGGCAGTTGCTCAAATGGAAGTTACTATTATAGGACTCCTAGTGGTCTCTTAGCTTTACGTGTCCAGAATGTGAGTTCGTACTCGTTGCGAACTACATTGCTGCTCGAAATAATTGCTAATACAGCGACTCAAATCAATTGCTCGAAGGTCAGCCACGACACTCGGAGCTCTTGGCTCTCTGAGCGTGTGGATCAGCTCGACAGCCTCAAAATGTGAATGCACCAAGAATGCACCAAGTTTTTTTTCGACTGGCCTCTCCAATCGCAAGCAAAAAATGCCAGCTCGGTGAGGTGCTGCGTCCGTCGCTGGGACACACATGGCACCCCATCGAAAGTGGCGTCATCAGCGCCGCCTTCCGCTGCTGTTTGGCGGCGGCGATGCGAATGCATCCAACCAAGACTGGCAATGAATCCAATACAGACAATCGCTCTTGCAGGCAAAAATGCCATTGCCATGGCCAATAGTCAGCACGACAGGCGCTCCAAGTGTCATTAAATACCTCTGACGAGAGCACACCGTTGTGCGGAGCAGGGGCGAGAATCCAGGGCTATTGATAATATTTTATTCTTCTAGCGCTGACGAGGAGCGGTCGTGCACCCGAAACCTGGCCTGTATTCCCCGAACGCCGCCACTTGTCTCCCCCATTGCCAGCAGGACACAAACCCCATGGGGCAATCGACCACAAACCGCCAGGAAGCGGAGCCATCACTACATGTAGCGGATCCAGTCCTCATCTTCCTCGTCGTCTGGTGCCGTACCTACGCACGCCCAGCGAGGTTTTACCTCCTCTGCGCCTCCTCATTCGCAGAAAATGATCCGGGCTAGGGTCTACAGACGAGGTTTTACTCCATCTCCGCCGTCCGGTTGTGTTGCACACACAGGCTATCCCTTGCTGGGCTGGCTAACCGCCCGAGTCAAATCGTCCACTGCGGCGCTGCGCTTCCCCCCGCCAAGCCCCTCGTGACTCCTCTCAGGTTCCTCTCGCGCCGGGTCTCAAAGCGCGCCCTTTGCCGCCTCCTGAGCTCCTTCTAGCGGTGGCAACAGCGGCCTAACGCGCTCCTTTCCCCAAGTCTCCAGTCGCTTATGGAGGTCGGCGCACCCGTGTGGGTCTTTGACCGCGAATTATGGCACGAAGCCGTCGTGGCCGCCCCCGCTGACGCCTCTTCGGGCCTCGTGGAGTGCGCACTCGAGCCAGAGACCAATGACGAGCACCTCGTGACCCCTGAGGGCCACGACGTTGTGCCGGACGCGCAAGACTTTCAGGCCGTGACGTCGCGCAGACGTCGCAATTCACGCCGCAATTCGTTGAGGAGGACCCTGGACGTCCCTGCGGACCTCGTCCTCCCGCGCAGCCAGGGAGAGCACTACCACACGGTTCAGGACCTCACGAAGCTCGTGCATCTGCATGAACCGGCGATTCTGCAGGTGCTGCGACGTCGGTTCTTTCATGGAGAGATTTACACCAGTACAGGGCAGATTCTCGTTGCTATGAACCCGTTCCGACGCTTGTTGCTGTACTCGGACGACGTTAAGGACCAGTACTATGAGCTGGGAGGAGACGCCGAAGCGGACAAGAGCAGACTGGCGCCTCATGTGTACTCGGTGGCTGATCAAGCCTTCCGTACGATGCTCGTGCCGCGATCCAGCGACAAGAAAACGGACCAGACCATTCTCGTGAGTGGGGAGAGCGGCGCCGGCAAGACGGAGACCACCAAGCTCATTATGAACTACTTGGCCTACGTGTCGACGAAACGCACTCGTCGACCGATTCGAGCGAGCAACTGCGATCAAACGACGATTCACGACCGAGTGCTCGAGTCGAACCCCATCTTGGAAGCGTTTGGCAATGCCAGGACGACGAGAAATAACAACTCCAGTCGCTTTGGTAAGTTCATCAAGCTCGGCTTTACGTCTTCGGGCGAAATGCTAGGCGCGTCCATTTCCACGTACCTGCTGGAGCGCGTCCGGCTTGTGTCGCAGGGCATGGGTGAACGGAACTACCATATTTTTTACGAAATGTGTGGCGGCAGCTCCCCATCAGAACGTCAAGAATTGGTGTTGCAGGACTTGCACAACTACGAGTATTTAAACCAGTCCGAGTGCTATGAGCGACTAGACGGCGTGGATGATGGCGAGTCCTATCAGGTGACTCGTCGAGCAATGTCAAGCATTGGAATGAGCCCTGATGAGCAGCTCAATGTGATGAAGATTGTTTCAGCTGTCCTGCATTTGGGTAACGTAAGTTTTACAACTGCCACACGCAACGGTGGGAAGGACGATGCTTCGGTCGTGGATATGGATGAATGTGGCGACAACCTTAAAGCGATTTGCTTGCTTCTCGGTGTGGGGGAGGACGTGCTACGAAGCACTCTTTGTACAAAGCAGATTAAGGCTGGTGCCGAGTTTATTACGACTCGTCTGCCAGTCGCGCAAGCACTCTCGACGCGGGACTCAGTGGTCAAGACCCTCTACTCAAACCTATTTAACTGGCTTGTGGACCGCATCAACCGGAGTATCGAATACAAGGAAGAAGCGGGCGGCAGTCAGTTCATTGGCGTGGTCGATATTTTCGGTTTCGAGATTTTCGAGCAGAATCGTCTCGAGCAGTTGTGCATCAATTATGCAAACGAGAAACTGCAGCAGTTGTTTGGCAGGTTTGTGTTCCGTATGGAGCAGGACCAATACGTTGCAGAGGAAATCCCCTGGAAGTTTGTGGACTACCCGAACAATGACGTCTGTGTAGCGCTTGTGGAAAAGCGGCACATGGGCATCTTCTCGTTATTGGACGAGCAATGTCTAATTCCGCGTGGTAACGATGAGAAGCTGGCTAACAAATACTATGAGTGTCTTGCCGACAAGCACGAAAGCTTCTCCGTAACAAAGCTCCAGCGCGCGAAGGGCCAATTTGTGATTCACCACTATGCCGGTGATGTGTGTTACATGACTGACGGGTTTTGCGACAAGAACAAAGATCACATGCACACAGAGGCAATGGATCTACTTCGCACCTCGAAGTTCGCTTTCGTGCGTGCTTGCTTTGAAAATAGCGTCAACAGTGCTGGAAATGGCAGCCCAAGGAATGGTCGGATTGAGTCACGTGGTAGTGACTCTACTCGCCGCCGCTCTGGGGGGATGCTTTCATCTACTGTTGTTGCTCAGTTCAAGAGCCAACTTAGCTCGTTGCTGGAAGTTTTAAATGCGACGGAGCCTCACTTCATTCGTTGCATTAAGCCAAACGACCAGGCGAGCGCATCGCAGTTTGAACAAAGGCGTCTGCTTGAGCAGCTCCGTTGCAGCGGAGTGCTAGAGGCGGTCAAAATTTCTCGCAGTGGATACCCTGTGCGTTTTCCTCACGATGTATTTATCAAGACGTATAGCTGCATCTTGTCGCAAGTTCCGAATGCTCAGGGGCAGGTCGAAAAGGAGGTCGCAGCTCGAATGGTGGAGAAATTGTCATCTGTGCTTGATGTCGCCACGGATTCAAAGCATCCTCCGTTTCAGGTGGGTAAAACCAAGGTGTTTTGTGTTCTGGAAGCTCATCAGGCTCTAGAAGCAGGACGCTCGAAGGCTCTGTACAAGTCTGTCATTACGTTACAGCGATATTGTCTAGGCTACTCGGTGCGAACGCGTTACCAGCGAAAGCGCCGATCATGTCTTCGTATACAGGCGATCTGGCGCTCTTGGTCTTGCTGGTATCGATATCAACGGATTGTCCGTCGCGAACGCGCGGCTTTGAAGCTCCAGAGTGTCACCCGAGGATTTATTGCAAGAAAGCAGGTCAAGCGTATTCGTGCAGCTACTGTTATTCAGTCCTTCGTACGAGGATGGCTTGTTCGACGCGAGTATTCCGCTAACACCTTGAGCTTCGAACACGATGTGTCTTATGTGGGCTCTTTGGATGAACGGAGTACTACTGAGAGCTCAATTTCACTGTCGGAGTCTGTATCCTTGAAGGACAGGAAGAATACGACAATTTCGTTCCAGAGCTCGGTGTCGACCAGCGAGCGAAGCGCTAGTGATTACATGGGAGAATATACTGACACGGATGGAAGTATCAGTATTCGAAGCAGTTCCCGCGTGTCGAGGAAGAAATTGATGGAAGACTACGAGCCGCCCAAGCACGTCCAGAACGAATATGAGATCGTGTGGGAGTGTGGTCTTCTCGGTCTGTATTTCGAAAGTGATCCAGTTTCCGGTATGCCTATCGTTCGCCGTGTCCATGAGAGTTTGAGCAACTGTGCGGACATCTTTGAAGTTTCGCGTGGTGATGTCCTTCTTGCCGTGGGCAAGGTGAAAGTGAAAAAGGGTGACATTCGTCGCATTCTGACATTACTGCAAGAAGTTCAGAAGCCTGTGCGTTTGCACTTTTTCCGCAGCCCGTCCGAGTCGTTTAAGCTGCGGTCAGGATCGCTTGAGCTTCTGGGCGAGGAGGACTATGAAGTTCTCTGGAAGGAAGGTGTACCGCTCGGTCTCGGGTTCCGCCCAGACCCGAGTACTGGGTACCCGTGCGTCCTCCAGTCTCAAGGCAACCAGCTTTTGCCCGGCATGTTTAATGTGCGGGCGGGCGATCATTTAGTGTTCATCAACGAATTCTCGACGCAAGGTGTTCGTTTCCAAAAGGTGATTGATATCCTGGAGAGTGGCCCACGCCCAGCTGTGCTGCGCTTCCGCCATACTGACTTAGTGGAAGACCCGCACCAGCAGCTTGACCAGTCAAGCACAATGAACAGTTCACTGAGCAGCTCAATTTTGTCAAACCCACAAGATGATATGGGGCAGTCGCGTTTGACACGCCCATCTCGCGTGAGCATGAACCCTAAGAATGACCACTCGCTCTATTACATCACGTGGAAAGAGGAGGACGGCCCATTGGGTATCGTCGTGAAGCAGGAGAGTACCAGCTACTACCCGCGTGTGATCAACGTGAAGAGCGAAGGTGCTGTTACGCGTGAATCTCAAAAGAACCGTGTGGAAATTGGCGATGTGTTACTGAGCATCAACAACAACAACATCAGCAAAATGGGCTTTGGTGCAGCAATGAAGCTGTTGCAGAAGGGGCCTAAGCCGCTTCTTCTTATGTTCCAGCGTCCGCGCACATCCATGTCAATGACGACAAGGAGTTGCAACCTGTAGTCCTCCTCGTCTTCTCCGTAGATGTTAAATAATCAAGTTTTGAGCCCCACAGCAAGTGACGGCGGCCGTCGCTCATCTGCAGACGAGGATGCAGTTTGGACAGGAGAACTTCGACCGCTCCACCCGTACAAACCCACGCGAACGCAGTTCCGCCAGCTTCGTAGTGGACTTTTCGATTGCGGTCGGCAACGCCTCGGCCAGCCGTGAAAGTATTTTGAATATTGGTTTTGTTATAAAGAAGTCGAGCTTTCATGTACGAGTGCGTTCACTATCAACATCTCAAATGTTTTTTGTTGGCATGTGGACTTGAATTTTCCGTTAGCTAAGAAAAAAAATGTTCTAAAAGAAGAGATCAATAAAAGAAAAACCAATCAGCTCTCAGTCCTTCTTCTCCTGACGGAGATGGGCCAAAATAGCGTCGATGTCGTCCGAGTGGTCCGTCACAAAGTGGCGGCCTTCGCGCTCCACCACTTCGCCCTTCTCGTTGAAGAAGATGAGCGTGGGCACCGTCTTGACGCCGAACTTCTCGCACAGCTCGAGCTTGAGGTCGCGACGCGCGTAGGGGAGCGCAATCCACGGCATCTCCTCGTAGTACTCGGTGAACTTGGCCTCCTCCTTGTCCGAAGACACGAAGACGATCTCAAAGTCCTTGTGACCAGCCTCTTTAATGTCACTGTACACCACGTCCAGCAAGGGCGTGAACTTGCGGCACGGAGGGCAGTAGTGGCCGCTGAAGTAGAGGCCGATGACCTTCTTGCCGGCCAACGCCTGGGACGTGGGCACCACTTCTCCGCTCTTGAGCATGAGTTCGTTCTGGATGAGGCCCTCCATAGTGAAGATTGTTCGAGTGTACGCGACGAAGAGGATGCGGGAATGAGGATGAAAGTGAGGTAGCGTCTTCAAAACGAGGTATTTTGGCGGGACGTGTTTTGATTGGATGAAAGGCTTTTCTGCGATGACAAGGAAAATGCAGCCACGGGATTGGACGATAAGATGCAGAAGCTGATAGCCAATAAGATGCGAGATGACGCATCATGGCTACACTGTAGACGAATGTTGAACCAGAAGTTGCTTATCAGGCTCGTATTTGGCCACCGTTCGCTACGGTGCACTTATTACGCTACTCAACATCAAAATTGTCGTTGGCGCTGCTGCGCTTTAGTTGCTGCTGCTCGTTCGATCTGCACGTGACTTGATCCTCCATCGTCTCCTCCTCACTGCACACCTCGCACATGGTCATGCCATGTCATTCGCGGCAGGCTGCAGTCAAAGACACCCTGGCACCACTTAGCAGTAGAAAAATCCTCCATACGGACGGCCAAACAGACAGTTCGAGCCGTAGATGGAGCGGCCAAATGAGTTCCAGTAGCCGAGCGGGTAGCGCCAGCCGTAGCGGAAGCCTCCAGCCCATGGGAACGTGTAGCGCCAGCGGTACGTGATACCTCCCGTCGGGATGAAGCCGCCACCCCCGCCGATGAACTGCTCCATCTGCTCCTTGTTCGACGGCACTGGTTCCTTGTCACCGAGAATCGTCACGCCAGGTGGGACCTGCTCCGAGGGAGCCTTTTCGTCAACAGAGGCCGCCGGAGTGTCATCCGCGTGCACGAAGCTTAGCATAGCGACAAACGCCAGCAGCAGAAGGAAGGTGACGCGCTTGATCATGACGACAGGAACTCTCAAAGCTGGTGGAGCTTGGCGAAGTGTTCAGGACAGAGCGAAAAGCCGAATGAGCCGTGGGGGTCTAGCTCGCCAGAACTTGGAAAAGGGTCTGTGGTCAGGCCGTTGGAACACGCCATTTCCTGGGACTTGCATCTCCTCACGCACGTGCTCAGGCGTGAGGTACATCATGCAGATTAACTCGACTCCCGTTGGAAACGCACTGCATCAGCCTCGTCGCGGAAAGCCTGGTCTCACCTGGGCGGCACCTTTTGAAGAATTTTTCCGCTTGATGATTTATAGAATCACGACACGATGCTGAGAGCGTTCTTTTCCTCAGCGGTCCGGTTTGCTGTATGTCGTCGGCATTATCGCTGACAAGTGAGAGAAACGCTCTCGCAATCCCATCACCGTGTGATGAAGCGACCTGAAGTGCTGTTTTCCCTTCGAAATTGGTCATTGACGTAGACGCTCCATGTTTTACGAGAAGTTTGACTAGTTGCGTGCCCGTTTGCGGCAGCACACATGAGCGGACTCCATCCCCTATCGTCGGCCATGTCAATCAACGCTCCAGCCTTTATTGAAGATTGGGCTGCGCCCATATTTCCAGTTGTACATGCCACTTGCAGCGCTGTTGAACCGTTGGCGCACTTTTGTCAACTCGTGCTCGTTTTCCCAGCAAAACTTCTACCACATCGTTATGGCCGTTCTGACAAGCAAGCACAAGTGGTGTCCAACCTTTCGAGTCTGTTTCATTGATCATGCTTATCGTCACGCCTGCTTTCAACAGTGCTCGAACGGCGTACGCGTGACCGTGTTTGCAAGCAGAGTGCAGTGCCTTAGATCGGACTGAGAACTGTTTGTGATTGTTGTGGCTCTGTTTTTTCAGGATTAACGCAACGATTTCTGTGCGGTCGTACTGCGATGCAACAGCAAGTGGAGTCCAGCCATCCTCGCTCTCAATATCGACCGTTGCGCCATTTTCCACAATAAGTTTTGCCGCACTAGTGTGCCCACCTTCAGCAGCAGCCATTAGAGGAGTCCAACCTCTCTTGTCTGCCAGGTCTAACGATCCACCCATGTTTACCAGTACTTCAATGATAGTGGTATGCCCATTTCGTGCAGCACTCATTAGTGGAGTCCACCCTCGATCATCTGCCAAGTTGACTGATGCACCTCTCTCCATAAGAGCGTGGACGACTCCCAAATGCCCCTGTTCACTCGCAATGCGCAACGCAGTTGATCCCCTGGGAAGTTGTCTATCTGCACTTGCCGTATTCATTAGCAGGATTCTAACAACATCGTCATGTCCGTGCTGTGAAGCTATCATAAGGGGAGGCCAATTGCTGTAATCTGACAGTTCAATCAATGCCTTGCTTTTCACGAGGAGTTCAACCACGGCAGCATGGCCATTTCTCGCACAACGCATAAGAGAGCTTCGACCTCTGTGGTCCTGCATGTTCACAATTGCTCCATTCTTCAAAAGAGCGGCCACAATATCAACGTGCCCGTGTTCACACGCAATGTGAAGAGCAGTATTTCCATTGGGTCCCTGAAAGTTAACGTTAAGCTGTTTTGATGCCAAGAGCGCGTCGACTACCCCAATAAAACCGCTGTCAACGAAATTGATTGCCGCCCCAAATTTCACCAGCAAGCTCACAATTTCACAATTCCCCTCAAGTGCAGAGTTCATTAGTGGACTGCAGCCTCTTTTGTCTACCAAGTTAATAGACGCTCCGCCTTCCAAAAGAGCGCAGGCAGTATTACTATTGCCAAATACGCACGCAATTTGTAGTGCTGTTGCTCCATTCGAACGTTGCACATCAACTTGAGCATTCTTCTTCAAAAGGAAAGCGACAATGTCGGCATATTCATACTGCGAAGCAATCATGAGTGGGGTCCATTCCTTATTATCCGCCAAATTAACGGACACCCCACGGTTTACGAGGAGTTCCACCACGGCGATACGGCCATTTCGTGTAGCACTGATGAGTGAATTTGAACCCAAGTGATCCACTGCGTCCATTGACGCACCTTTATTTATGAGAAGCTCCACGACAGCAACGTGGCCACTACTTGCAGCGCCAATGAGGAGGGTAATGCCTTTGTCGTCCGAAATGTCCATGGCAGCGCCCATACTGAGTAGGAGCCTTAGCACATCTGCGTGGCCACAAATTGAAGCGAACATCAATGGACTCCACTTTCGTCGGTCACACAAGTTAACTGAGGCTCCGCGTTTCACTAAAAGCCTTACCATGGACTCGTGACCATTCTCGCAAGCAACCATGAGCGGGCTACAACCATTGTTATCCATTAAATCAATTGACGCCGCGTTTTCCAGGAGGGCTCGAGCGACATCTACACGGCCACGTTCACACACTATGTGCAGGGAGCTGGATCCATTGGGGAGTGTCATGTCGACACTTGCTCCCTTTCGCAGTAACCATCGCACAATAGCAGTGCGTCCATTTCTTGCTGCATTCATGAGTGCCGTCCAGCCTTTATTGTCAGGCAAGTCGATTGAAACTCCATGTTGCAATAACAACGTAACCACTTCTTCGTGACCGCGGAAACAAGCACTCATGAGAGGATTCCATCCTCTTCCGTCAACTAGCTCCACCGATGCCCCTGCATTTAGAATGGCTCTAACCGCGCCCAAACGGCCATATTTACACGCCATTTGCAAAGCCGTAGTGCCATTGGGAAGCCGAACGTTCATACTAGCTTGCCTCCTCAATAGCATCATCACCACGTCGGTATGCCCATTTCTAGCTGCACTCATAAGCGGTGTCCAACCGGAGTCGTCTGGAACGTTGACAGCTTCTGCGCTCACTACATGTAGCATATTTTTCACAGCCCCCGATTGGCCTCTTTCGGACGCGATGCGAAGCGCTGTGTCCCCGTTGCGTTTTTTATGGTCAACAACTTGACTTGGAGTATCTTTTAACCCCCCAACGCCCAAGCCTTTTTTGAAGTAAAAGTTGTTTAGGTTGTACATCCAGCATGTCGAAGAAAGGCATACTTAGATTTTGTATGGGCTCGCATAAGTACGAGTACGTTTTATTGACAGCCTTTCTTCATGTTGTACCTCCAGCATGTTGGAGGGCACACGTTGTATGTGATACCATGATACCGAATTTGCTGGCGCCGCTTGCGTTTTCTCGCTGCATTCCCGCCACTTCTACTTCCAGCTGCTTGGTTCTGAATGTCGCGACCACAGGTCGCTTTGTCCCGTTGTGCCATTTCTGATGCCAGATCTGGAAGCAAGTCATCGAGTTGCCTGGATAGTGTTTCCACGATTTATTGCAAAGATATGTTCTGTTTGTGCATGTACAGTTAGTCCACTTGCATAGGTCAATATCCGTGAAAGCAACGTACCTAGCCGTTTCCGACGGGCTGCAAGCTGCGCAGAAATACTTCGTGGCGCGTCGTTCGCCAATTTTGTGCTTCATGATTGAGCACACTTTGCACTGCCGCTGGCGCCTCTTACGAACACCGTTGACCACTTGGTAGTCAGGACTTTCTTCTGGCTCGTGTTCGGTCGGCAAGGGCGCCAGTTCTGCACTCTCATCGTCTTCATGACCACCATCCTGACAGCAGTCAAGTGAGATAGTTAGCGTATCATACAACATGAACCCCATACAGCATGTATCTGCTCTCTCAGCGACCATGATTTTCGAGCGCTCGATACAACATGAACCCCATACAGCATGTATCTGCTCTCTCAGCGACCATGATTTTCGAGCACTC
>AUWJ02010337.1:0-33572 GCA_000468175.2 Phytophthora cryptogea
GTGGGGGCGTTGACACATACGATGGAGACGCAAGTAGAGATTCTGAGCTCAAGTGAAGGCCGACAAAACCTCAGCGAGATTTTTTCGAGAGAGCTGTTGCAGTCTATTGACAAGCCCGAGAACGCTGCGTTTTACAACCCGCTCGTCGACATGGAATCGGCAGCTTCTGCCGCGGCCGCCAGTGGTGAAAGTACGAGCAACAACTTTATGCTAGCATATGAAGCACCCGTAGATCGCGCGGATGCGATTCTCACGCAATGGGTGAACTCTCTTGTTGCACGTCAGCCTCGTGACTGGTTAGCAGCTCCCCGAATGCAGAATTTCCATTCCAGTTTGAACGATGGTAAGGTGTATGCAGTGGTGACCAAGCTACTGCATGCAGCAATGTGTCGAACGCGCCTCCGGCGACCACCTGGAGCTACGGTGTCGCGACTGGAAGCCACATCGGTGCTGCGTGAGAATGGCGAAGAGCTGACTGAAATTGCGATGGAGAGATACTTGGAGCACGTTCGCCGCGAGGCTAGCGTGGAAAAATGCCTTGAGTTGATGATCAATACGTTGGGTCAAGCAATGTGGCTACCTCTAGGGCTGTTGAACGCTAAAGACATTCGGGCAGGTCACGCTGAGTTCAATTTTGCTGCGCTCACGTACCTGTTTGTCACCTTTTCGCCATGTCTCGCGCCGGACTATTACTCGTTGTGTGCTGAATTGACGCAGCAGCTAGAAGCAGTCAAATGCAAGTGGCGTGAGTTGCAAGGTGACAGCATGATTGCGTCTTCGTCTACAACAGATCCAGCGACTGGAGAAGAAATCTCAATGAGCATGCGTGTCAAGTTGGCACTATCCCAAACACTGGAATTGAAGCGAAGAATTGATGCAGAGGACGTCAAATCTCGCGAAGGTCACGCGTTATGGGTCAAGGCGGAGCGTATCGTCATGAGGAAGTGTTTCCTATCGTATGCTCGACTAGCACGTGGCAAAGTCGGTGTTTTAGCTAAGCTGGACTCGTTTTTAGGCGATGAAAACGAGGCATTCGCAAAAATCCCCAAACACAAACTACAGGACTTGGCGCTGCCATACGAAGACTTCACGTGGGAGGCAAAGCTGCTGCAGAGTTATCTCGTGACGATCTACTGCGACCTTGCACGCATTTACCGTGGCTACGCCACTCGCTCTGGTGTCATCAATGAAACGATCAATGTCGGGGAATTTACCGAGCTGTTGACAGAGTGCCACGTGCTGGAAGGAAACATGACGCATGCTGACTTGCAAAGTATCATCCGCGCATTGGACTCCAAGAATGTAAGTGCAACTTCATGCTGTGGAGGTGCTGACTCATAATTAACACTGTTCTTGCCATTTTCAAACAGAAAACCATTAGTGCACATAGGGCATTGCCACCTATCGAGTTCCTGGAAGCACTCGTTCGGGTTGGACGCAAGAAATACCCTGTCGAGTATGTTGTGTTTGTTGTAGTTGTTGTTGACCCAACCTTCTGTCTTACATATCTGTGTGTGCAAAATATCAGGACAAACCGCGTCACGATATCCGAGGCATTTTGCTTGTTTGTTGACAATTTCATCCTTCCATTTGCCTTCCGATCGGATGCCGACTTGTTCCGACATCAAATTGAGGACGCAACGATTCGCCGATTGCTTATCAAGTACACTGACGACCTCAAGAACATGTACGAGAAGTACGCAGTCGAAGATCCGAAGCAAAAGACCAAGGCCGAGCGAGTTACAGCCTTTACCTTCAGTCAGTGTCTGCTTGATCGAGGTGTGCTTGACATGACGCTCACCTCCGACAAAGTTTTGGGCATCCTCAGCAAAGTTTTGCGGACTGCGAAGGCGCAAACGCCGTCGGTTGTCAACATGCCTGACCCTTTTTCATCTTCCAAAGGTGGTCGGCGCGCTGGGGAAGACGACGACGTTATGTATCCCGAGTTCGAGGAAGCTCTCATCGCTGTGGCTTGCCATAAATTCCCAGACCCGTACATCTCGCTTGAAAGTCGTGTAGAAAAGTTTTTCTCGGTCTACATCCGCGAGCGAAGAGGCTGACCCGGTAAGCATAAACCTCATCTTGAAGCATCTATTCATCTCGTTACGTATGGCTGGCTGGAGATACGGATGCAAACAGGCCTAACAGACAGTTTCCTTACATGCCTAGGACCTACAGATACATAACACGGGGTACAGCATTGCTGCGAAGCTGCACTTACCTAAGCATCGCTTTCCTCTGTGATAGTCGTCGTCGTTGTCGTGACAGTGGTCGACGTCTCCGTCGTCACCTCAGTCGTTAACTCCGTAGTATCGTCCTTTGAATTGGAGTTCCAGCCCTCGGAGAAACCACGTGTTCCGTCCGGACCTTTTGCCATACGAGACGCCACCATAGCGTTTGCGCCAACTTGGCGCATAGCTTCCTTTAGCGTTGAGTTCACTGACCGGGAACCTCGTAGCTGGGACGTAGACTCTGGGTTAGACGACGATGAAAGGCGCAAAACACTTGTGGCCAAGCCGAGAAGAGTGTCCACAGCATCTTCGCTCTCATCCTTGCTTTTTTCATCAGTCTTGTCCTGGTCGACTTCCTTCTCAGAAGATTTTTCTTCCAACTTGGCCTTCTTCGGCACATTCATAGCAGAAGGCAGTCGGTACGCAAACTCAACGCGATCACCCTCGCTCAGGACATCACCACGAAGTACATTGCGGGCCGTGAAACGCGCCTCAATCGCGGGCTCTTCGCCATCAAGGCGAATTACACCACCAAGGTCTTCCGTGATGCTCGTTACGACACCTTGCTTTGCGTGCGACTCAATAAGACGAATCTGAGCTGCCCGCGGATTCTTCGGAGTAGTCTGAGGAATAAATTCCACCTCGTCGCCCTCCCGAAGCACAACGGCGGGGTCAACAATGTCACGGATGTTGAACACGTACGACTGCTTTTTCGTATTCTGAGGTGCTCCCTTCTTGCCTGCCTTCTTGGCCTCATCAGACGCATCCTTCACGTCTGAGTCAGCCTCATCATTTTCTTGTGCAGCCTGTTCGGTTTCTTCTGCTTCATCGTCACTTTCGCCGTCCACGTCAGCATCACTTCCAGCTTCATCATCGTTCGAACCGTCATTTGCCAAGCGGATTCGGCCTAATGTGCTCGACTTGTTTGCGGAGTTCTTCATAAAGCGGCCCTTGGCCCCACCTTTCATGCGGTTCAAGAAACTTGCCTTGGTGACTATACCTTTAACGGTCTCCGCGATCACCTTCTTGATCGTTCCTTCAGGCACTACAGCGATTCCCATAGCACGACTTTTCTTCTTCTTCTCGTCAACAAAAATCGTATACTGAACTTCTGTGCCTTCCTTGAGCTCTGCTAAGGTCTGACCTGTCGTTATTTCCTTGATGTGGAAAAACAGATTTTCCTCCATTGAACCAGGCTCGGTAAGAGCAGGCTGAATGAAACCGAAGCCCTCCGGTTTCACAGTCACGATGATTCCTTCACCCTTGGGACCCTCACTCTTCGGATTGGCAGGCTTAGTTTTGGAACCAGTGCCAGCAGCCTCCACGCAAGAGATTGCCTTGCATTGAAACTGCTTTGTGCGCTTCACAATGACAAGATCAAACTTGACACGATCACCCATGCGAGGGTTATATCTAACGTCACCTACATCATCTTCCTTGAACTCCAGAGTCAATTGTGGTGTTGATGTCGCTAGCTTCTCTTGTACAGTCTTCATAGAAATTTTGTGCTCACCAAAGAGCTCAAGTTGGCGATGAGAGCCTTCACCTTGGCTTGCGTGGTTCAAACCTAGCCAGTCACTGTACTCGTGCAGCGCAGCACGCTCAAATTTGGACAGAGAACTCGGGAACGATATGCGAATTTCTGACTTGGCCTTGTCGTCCTTAGAACCTTCCTCGCCCGTCGTGTCACCCTCAGCCACTTCGTTTTGCGGGGTCTCAGATACGTCCTCCGAAGTAAGGAATGCTGAATCAACTTCCCCCTTAAGCGAGGGGAGAAAGTCAATCAAGTGCTGCTTCCCCGGAGTAACAAAACTTATCTTGCCGCTCACAAACTTAGGCAACTGTTTCATCTTGTCCCCGCGGCCTCCTCGGGTGGAATGGTGCCCCCTTCGGGAGCTAGGTACCGATACAATCTTGCCCTCAAGTCCTTCAGCAACAACGTCTTCCCATTTAATAGTTCCGCGGGGCAAAATTTGCAAGCGCGTCGCGCGAATATGGTCCGACTTGCTGTCGGCAATCACATCAAAGGCCACCTCCGTTCCGTTGTTAAAGTTGCGGCTGTTACCCATCACATCCGTGAAACGGAAGTAGGCGTCACCAGAGCGCTCGGCGCACTTGATGAAACCAAAGTCCTCCTTCATAGCGTTAATTGTTCCAGTTTCACGGTCCTTGGGGTTCAGTTGAAGTACACGGACCTTAACCGCCTTGTGCTTACCAGTGCGTTTGTCCAGAACTTCGTCAAAAATCACCTTGTCGTCGATATGAGGAATGTAACTCATGTCCTCCGTGTCACACAAACGGAAAGCCACCTTTGGCTTTGTAGATTTGCCATCCTTACCCTTCTTTTTCTTGGACGGCTTTGTTTGGCTTTCAACAGAAGTATCCACAGCAGCATCTTTCGCCTCTTCAGCCTTCTCAGCAATATCCGGTTCAAACGTAATCGCGCCAATGACTTCTGGCGCATTTCGAGGTTCCTTCGGAAGCTTTGACACAAGGCCTTCAATATCCGCACGCACCAGTTCCTCAAAAGAAACTGACCCGGGTGGAAGCTTTTGGACACGGAGCGCGGTCAGACGCTGACGAGACCGAGCTGAATCGTCCTCCTGATCCTCGTAAACGAAGAAGGATACTTCATCACCTTCGCGGATGACGCTCTTTCCTTGCCGTCCACGGCGTGCCTGGTCATTGCCCTCTGTTTGCTCGCCATCCTTCTTGTCGCTTTCTTCCGACTGCTCCGGCTCGCGGATCTCGTGGAAGGGGAAATAGACGTCCACAGGACGGTCACAGCACTTAATAAATCCACCGCCATTTTTCACGCGATCCACTATGCCAGTCTCACGGGTCATAGTCGCCAGCTTGGCCTCGATCTCCTTCTCGAGTTTCTCGCGTGCAGACGTTGAAATTGTGATCTCCACCGCACGCTTTGCTCCAGTCTTACGGTGCTTTGCAATGCGGAAGTGCACCTCGTCACCAAAATGCGGGATCGCGCTTTTCCGTGGTCGGCCACTTTGCTCCTGCTCGTCTCCCTCCGTTGTCGTGTCATTCAAAGCCACACTCTCGCTGTTAAAACGAACAAATTCCCGTCTAGTAAGCGCCTTCTTGGTCGAATCGTCCGCATTCTTCTCGCCTTCCTCGCCGCCTTCTTCCTGCTCTTCGGTCGAATCCTTCTCAGCATCCTCCTTGCTTTCCTGAGCCGTCGTGATCTCAATGAGTCCATGTGGTTCCTCGCGCTGGTGGCGATCATCGTTAAAGAACCCCCGACCGCCTCCGTGTCCTCCACGGGGCAGACTCTTGGTCACCACACCGTCGTAAAACTCGTCCGAGACCTCCTCCACCTTGATAGTTCCCTTGGGCAATGCAACCAACTGGCACGCCATCTCCTTGTCCGAGCGCTGGTTGTACTTGACGCGGAACTCCACTTCGTCCTGCAGCTGCACGTCCACGGGCGCCTCCGAGATGTGGAAGAACAGGTCTCCGTCCTTCTCCATGCAGCTCACAAAGCCAAAGTTCTCCTTGATGGACACCACGAAGCCCTGCTCCACGGGCAACTCGCGGCCGCCGCGGCGGTCGCCCCCACGGTCAGCGTTGTGTCCCCATCGGCCGGCGTCGGCGCGTCCTCCTCCTCCCTCGTAGCGTTCTGCATTGTCCCTCTCGTAGCGTCCTCCTCTGTCATTGTCTCTCTCAAAGCGTCCTCCTCTGTCATTGTCTCTCTCAAAGCGTCCTCCTCTGTCATTGTCTCTCTCAAAGCGTCCTCCTCTGTCATTGTCTCTTTCAAAGCGTCCTCCTCTGTCGTAGTCTCTGTCCGAGCGTCCTCCGCGGTCGTAATCCCTGTCGAAACGTCCTCCTCCGCGCTCAAAGCGTCCTCCTGCGTCCTCCCTGCCTCTGTCGAAGCGTCCGCCACTATCGTTCCTGTCGAAGCGTCCTCCGTTGTCCCTCTCGAAGCGTCCGCCGCTGTTGCTGCGGTCGAAACGTCCTCCGCCGGAGCGTGCGTCCTGTCGTGGCTTGGGGGCTGCGGCTGGCGCTGGCGCTGCGGCTGCGGGCGGAGACGTGGGCGCGGGCGTGGGCAGCGGCGCCGTGTCGTCGTCTTCGGCCGCCCAGTCGCCGGGCTGCGGGGAGCGGAACATGCTGCAAGGGGCTTCCTTTCCTTCCTGGAGCTTTGGCTCGTGATGGGTGACGTGGGTGGAGGCGCCGAGGAAACCTCCGTTCGGGGATATTGTGAGCAAGATCTGACGGGTCGCGAATAGAAAGAGTATCGAAATAAGACCTGGTATACAGATTAATTTGGGGAAAGAGACTGAAGTAGAGGAGTGATGGTCGCGTGAAGGCGGGATAGCAGGTTGAACTTGATGTTCATGTGGCATACATAATGCATGGTGTGGCGCACAGCAGATAGCCGTTAAACGTCGACGTCAACGGTGACGTCGACATACTTCAAGGCTCACTTCCGAATCTGCCGCCTAGTGCACAAGTGCTCTTCATTATGGCCGTGGAACTCAAGGACCTGGCTCCTCTCTTGCTCAAGAAGGAACGTGCCAATGGAGACATCAACCCTGCAGTGCTCACCGACGTCCTGCGTGACGGAAAAGCCGCCAACGAGCATCGCAAGCAGCTCATCAAGGTCATCGAGCAACATCCGGTACTTTCCGACCGTGACATGATGTTCCGGAACCACACGGAGCGCTACAACTTCGGACTGAAGAAGGGTTTCCACTATGTGAAGCTGCTGCAAGAAGGAGGCTACACGGACCCAGTGGACCAGCAGATCCTGTACAGGGCGCTAGGAGAGCCTCTGGGCTTCGACGTGCATCGCGCCATGTTCATCCCGACGCTGGAGAACCAGGGAGACGACGAGCAGCGCGCCAAGTGGCTGCCATTGGCAAAGAACTACAAGATCCTGGGGGCATATGCGCAGACGGAGCTCGGCCACGGGTCCAATGTGCAGGGCATTGAGACCGTCGCCACGTACGACAAGGCCACGCAGGAGTTCATCATTGACTCGCCAACGCTGACGAGTCGCAAGTGGTGGCCTGGAGGTCTGGGCAAGACGGCCAACCATGCCATCGTGCATGCGAGGTTGTTCTTGGACGGGAAGGACGTGGGGGTGCAGGCCTTTTTGGTGCAGATTCGGTCGTTGGAGGACCATGAACCTCTGCCAGGGATCGAAGTGGGAGATATCGGACCTAAGGTCGGATTCAATGGTGTAGACAATGGCTACTGTGCGTTTCACAAGATTCGTATTCCGCGGGAGAACATGATGATGCGGTACTCGAAGGTGTTGCCCGATGGAACTTTTGTCAAGCCCAAGAGTGACAAGCTGGTATACCTGACCATGGTTCAAGTGCGGGCATACTTGATAAAGACGCTCGGCGCCCAGATGGGAGCTGCCACTGCTATTTGTACACGATTCAGCGCTGCTCGGATTCAGGGACGCACGCCGGATAACAAGGGGGAATTTCAAGTGCTGGACTACCAGAACCAGCAGCACAAACTGTTTCCACTAATTGCAACGTCTTACGCTGCTCATTTCGCTGGCGTCTCCCTCGCGGAAATGCACGACTCGGCCCTAGACGTGATCAAACAAGGTGGGTCTTCATTCGGCGACAAGCTGGCAGAGCTGCACGCTGTGGCGTCGGGACTTAAGGCTTGGCTGGCCGAAAGAGTAAGTGATGGAATTGAAACCTGTCGTCGTCTGTGTGGAGGTCACGGCTTCACGCAGTCAAGTAATCTGGCTCACATGTTCGCTGAGCTGGTGGGTGCCAACACCTACGAGGGAACTTTCGATGTGCTGGTGCAGCAGCATGCCCGCTATCTGTTGAAGACGTTGGCGTCGCTTCCTGCAAACGAGGAGTCTACTAAGTTCTTAAACCAGGCGAAGTACTTTAGTGACGCCAAACTGCGCTGCAAGGCCCAAACCTCTGAAGACTTCAGCAATCTAGATCTCCTTCTTGAAGCCTTCCAGACAAGAGCAGCGCGCATCGTGCTGTCGCTTGCAAGCAAGATGAAGGCCACCGAGAACGACGGAAACGCTTGCATGGTGCTCATGACGCGCGCGTCGACAGCGCACGCAGAGCTTATTCTCCTTGAAGCATTCATCCGTGGGGCGAGACGCCTGCCTTCTGGTCGGGAGAAGCAGTCCGTCACGCAGTTGTGTTCTTTGTTCGGCGTGTGTCTCATCACCAACTCCATCGGAGACTTCCGTCAGCACGACTATCTCTCTTCAACTCAAGTTGATCTTGTGCGTGACCAAGTGGTGCGTCTACTGCCGATCGTCCGCAAGAACTGTGTGTTGCTGACGGACGCCTGGGACTTCAGTGACTTCGAGTTGAACTCGACGATCGGCCGCTACGACGGCGACATTTATCGTGCACTGGTGAAACGAGCTGCTGACGAACCGTTGAACAAGACGCAGGTATCGGAGGGTTACGAGAAGTACTTGAAGCCGTTGATCCAGTCGGACTTGTAGTCACCGACCAACAAGTCGCCACTTGATCAAGAACGAAGTTTGTCCGTAGAGTGACTTAGCATTAATTTTTTGGATCAGCTGTCCAAACGATTGAGCCAAGTAAGCGTGTGGTCGTTATACTTGTCGTATGGTTCCTGTGGAAGCCTGGCGTCGTCGGTACTTCATGAACATGCCCGACAGTGTTGGGCTGACATCATGATGAAGTGGAAAATGAAAAGAGCAAAACAGTGGTGGGGTACGAAATAACATAAAGGTTGTTGGAGCGAAAAACACTGAACAATGCTATCACGCACTTAACCATACATGTATCACACCTACCAAAACCCTGGACAACTTGTGCTGAGGTTAGCAATGTTTAGCCCTTGCTACGATACACAATACCAACACGTTTGCGAGATCAGTAAACGAAAAATGTAAATATGCATACATTTTGAATAATACGCATGGTTAAGTCCAATTCACGGAGATCAGATGATCCGACAACTCTACTTCGTTCAAACTAGTCGACGCGCTCAGTGTTAGCCGAGTCGAAATCGCCCCCACTATTGCTTTCATCCGGACCATGAAAGTCTTCTTGCTTTTGCCCGGATGGAGGCTCAATTGCAAATTGCCCAGTATCATTATCATCGTCGCCATCGAAATCGGTCTCGGAGCCCTCATCACTTGAATTTTCTTCCTCACTATACACATCAACCGGTCTGGGAAGGGTACTCGTCTCAGCAGCAAGATCAGCAACATGGTGGCGTGCCATGCGCTCGATAGTCGCGACGAAATACACTAGACCTGGATCTGGTGACGCAAATGCCGTATCCAGTTCCCTATGAAATTGCTCAAGGGGGTTGCTGGTGCGTGCAATAGCACTGTTGCCCACTCGGTAGAAATTCCACAACGCAGGAGAGTACGTATTGATCCAGACGGATCTGAAGTAAGCCCAGAAGCAGCGCCATTGATCGTGCGCGTAAGGCACGCCAGCCTCAACACAATTGGTCTTGATTTGTTGTTTCACCCACGCAATCCCTGCCGGGTCAATTCTGTCCGGAGGGATAGACATCAGCATGTCGAGCACACCTTTTTCCATTGCAATGCTCACGGCTTCCTCCGAGATCTCCAGTTGCTCCATTCTCGTACGACAAGCTCGTTTAAAGAGGTACGCACTGCCTTTCACAATTGCGCTCAGAAACTGTGTTTGCAGTGCACTGTGCAGGTCAACGTCAAAGTCGCACACAATTTCTGCAGGATTGAGTTTTTGCCTCGTGGCTTGGACAATGAATGACAGCGCATTGCGATACGTCTGCATCGTCCGCGTCGTCCCCAGAACGTAAAATACAGGAACGAAGAACCCTGTGGGTTTATCATACACCACCATTGCAAGACACAACTCAAACCCCGGAGGTAGACGTCGGAACGAAGTATCCACGTAAATAGTCGAGTTGGCGTGCTCAAGCAGCTCAAGAAGGTGCGGGTGGGCCCAACCGAGGACTCGGTTAGGTATGTTGTTGGCTCCATATCCACTCATACAATTAAACTGCAAGAAATTCAGCGATGAGTTCCGGACCAGAGAGAGAGGAGGCACCTCGACCCGTCCGAGCAGATTCGGGTCGACTTGATTCGCCAGGACACGAACTGCTGTCGTGAAGGCGGGAGGTTGGAACACATTTTGAGCTCTTACTGCAGGGTGTGACGCAGGTACATGTAGCATGTTCTGACCGGGGGTCTCGTTTTGGTCTGGTATGGTCGGGTCTTGATTTGGAACTTCAAAATCGTCTCCTCGTTCACACGTGTGTTCAATGAAGTTGGTAAACTTTCTGCTGCGGGTGATCAGGTCCACTTTCCCTTTGCATCCAGCAGACCGATAGTAGCTGCATCGGTATGAAGTTTTCCGACCCGAGATCGACGCCTTCGTGTATTGGTAGCCCTCGAGGATGATCGTAGTCGTGAACCGACTATCCTGAATCGCGGCAGACTGGTCCAGCACCCTCCGACCACTCATTGTAGAGGGAAATGCCGCGGATCAGAAACTTGTGCTCTGGGTCTGGTCAAGAAATGAGCGCCACCAGTTCAATGGCGAATATTGACCAATCCACTGCTATAAAAAAGACTACAATAGTAAAACAACATTGTGTTTTTACAGACCGTGACCCTAACCAGACCCAACACACTATTGCGCCTCAGCACTATAATACCCCGGACTGACTCAGCGGCTTCTAACAACCACACGCTTTCGCGGCTCCTTTTGCACAGCTTCAAACAAGAATTAACTGTCAATGCACTTACACACTTGGTACTTGATCAAGTGGCGACTTATTGGTCGGTGACTACAAGTCCGACTGGATCAACGGCTTCAAGTACTTCTCGTAACCCTCCGATACCTGCGTCTTGTTCAACGGTTCGTCAGCAGCTCGTTTCACCAGTGCACGATAAATGTCGCCGTCGTAGCGGCCGATCGTCGAGTTCAACTCGAAGTCACTGAAGTCCCAGGCGTCCGTCAGCAACACACAGTTCTTGCGGACGATCGGCAGTAGACGCACCACTTGGTCACGCACAAGATCAACTTGAGTTGAAGAGAGATAGTCGTGCTGACGGAAGTCTCCGATGGAGTTGGTGATGAGCCATGCGCCGAACAAAGAGCACAATTGAACCACCGATCGCTGTTCCGGGCCCGGAGCAATAGTGCTAACACCATTCACCAGTGCCTCCAGTAGCATCAGCTCTGCGTGAGCGTTGGATGCACGCGACATCAGCACCATGCAAGCGTTTCCGTCGTTCTTGGTGGCCTTCATCTTGCTTGCTAGGGCTAGCAAAATACGCGCAGCGCGAACTTCAAAAGCCTCAACTAGAAGATTCAGGTCTCCGAAGGTCTCCGAGCTTTGGGCTTTGCATCGCAGCTTCGGGTCGGCGAACAGCTTCATCTTGGACAAGAAACGGGTAGATGGCTCAGTGCCGTCAAGCGTTTTCACTCCAGCCAGCGTCTTCAGAAGGTATCGTGCATGTTGCTGCACCAGCACATCAAAGGTGCCCTCAAACGTGTTGGCACCTACGATTTCAGCAAACAGATGCGCCAGGTTACTCGACTGCGTGAATCCATGGCCTCCACACAAACGGCGGCACGATTCAACGCCATCACTCACTTTCTCCGCCAGCCAGGCTTTGAGTCCCGAGGAAACAGCATGTAACGCAGCCAATTTGGCGCCAAATCCATCGTCACCGCTTTTGACGAGCTCAACGGCAGCATCATGGCGAGCCATCATGTCACGAGCTGCAAACTTGGCTGCGTACGAGATCGCGACGAACGGGAACAGTTTGTGCTGCTGGTTCTGGTAGTCCAGCACTTGGAATTCCCCTTTGTTATCCGGTGTACGTCCTTGAATCCGAGCAGCACTGAAACGCGTCGTGATGGCAGACGCTTTGGCCATCGTCAACGCGAAGTTCTCCACCAAGTTCGCACGCACATGCACCATGGTCAAGTACACCAGCTTGTCGCTCTTGGGCTTGACAAAAGTTCCATCGGGCAACACTTTGGCATACCTCATCATCATATTTGCACGAGGAATCCTGATCTGATGGAAGGCGCAGTAGCCGTTATCAATGGCGTTGAATCCGACCTTGGGTCCGATATCTCCCACTTCGATCCCCGGCAGAGGTTCATGGTCCTCCATCGACCGAATCTGCACCAAAAAGGCCTGCACCCCCACGTCTTTCCCGTCCAAGAACAACCTCGCATGCACGATGGCATGGTTGGCCGTCTTGCCCAGACCTCCAGGCCACCACTTGCGACTCGTGAGCGTCGGCGAGTCAATGATGAACTCCTGCGTGGCCTTGTCGTACGTGGCGACGGTCTCAATACCCTGCACATTGGACCCGTGGCCGAGCTCCGTCTGCGCATATGCTCCCAGGATCTTGTAGTTCTTGGCCAGTGGCAGCCACTTGGCGCGTTGCTCGTCGTCTCCCTGGTTCTCCAGCGTCGGCACGAACATGGAGTTGTGCACATCAATGCACAGAGGTTCTCCCAACGCCCCGTACATGATCGTTTGCTCTTCTCGGTCCTCAATCTTCTGGTCCTTTAGGAATTGCACAAAGCTCGAAGCCTTCTTCAGTCCGAAGTTGTAGCGCTCCGTGTGGTTCCGGAACATCATGTCACGGTCCGAGAGTACCGGATGTTGCTCAATCATTGCCACGAGCTGCTTGCGACGGTCGTTGGCGCGTTTCCCATTGCGAAGGACGTTGGTGAGCACCGCAGGGTCAATGTCCCCATTGGCACGTTCCTTCTTGAGCAGGAGAGGGGCCAGGTCCTTGAGTTCCATTGGTACGAATGAACGCTTTGAGTACTAGCGAGCTAAATGGAAAGTGAGGATATCGTTCAGGATGATAGGATTGATCGTGATAGATGCTTTTGAGATTTGTGGTGGTTTGTATTGGAGTGTTAGTTTGCTTAGAGGTAGAAAGTATAGATAAGTAGCTCTAGTTACGAATGACCTGTGGAATATGGTGGTTCAGGTATCATCGGTTGACAGAGGTAGCTTTGTTTGACGTCAACGAATTGCGACTTCAACATGCAAGTTGACATTGCTACCCCTAGGACGAATGGAATGAAGACTTATAACGCCTTTGCTGGTGTTTAAGTTGTGAATTGCAACGCCAATAATGCCAGGCATAGCGGATCCTTTTATTTCGTCCACCATTTTTCTACTCTACCTCAAACGTGAGAATCGGAACTTCCGTTATTTCATTTGTTAAACCGCAAGCTTCATCAACATACTTGCCCTAATCGGATGATATCACCACCATACGCTCCAAGATTAATCGCGTGCCTGAGTCTGTGGCGGACAGGCTTCCGTGACAGACGTTAGTGCCTATTCTAGCATCCGGCACCATAGCATGGATAGTACCCGAGAAAACGTTATGGCAAGCAGAGACAAACGACCAACTGCTTTCGTCTCGTGGCGTGGGAACACGACTGAAGAAGTGGCGGCCTCTTCTGGTATTGAACGGATCCAGGTCGATATCGAGCGCTCTTTCAGCTAAGTCATTCGTCAATTTACCATCCTCTACTTACGACAAGTAAACCATGGTGTCCATCCTGAAGTCACCAGTTGCTATCCTGCTCGCACTCGTCGCCGTCGGCAGCAGTGTTTCAGATGCCACGAACCTTCGTCAAGAGCACCGCGATTTAAGCGAAATGACCTACTCGAAGTCAAACAAGTACGCGTCCGCCATTGTGGTGCGGGTCAACAAGGAGCGCGAAGCCCACGGACTTCCGCCACTTTGCTCGAACAAAAAACTTCAGGCCGCCGCTCAGCGTCATGCCAAGGATCAATCGAAATCGGACTACATGTCGGACTATGGAACGGACGACTCGACACCCGAGTCACGTGTTAGCGACGCCGGCTTCAAGTGTCAGCGGATATCCGAGAACATTGATTCGGGGAACGCCAATGCTGACGACGTGGTGGACTGGTGGATGAAGAACGCCGGCCGCGAAAACATCCTCAGCAAGTCATTTACAATGGCTGGAGCGGCGTATGTGTTCAACGACAACACTTCCGTCAAGCACTACTGGGTGCAGGTCTTCGCCTCTGGCAGCTCGGAGTCTTGCGATCCGTAATTCTACGGGTTAAGCGGTGCAATAGCCTACGCGGTAGCTAGATACACGCCAAAATAAATCCATTTACTCGAACACAATCGCCTGTAACTCTCCGCTGTAAAATTATCGAG
This sequence comes from Phytophthora cryptogea, assembly GCA_000468175.2. Classification (NCBI taxonomy): domain Eukaryota; phylum Oomycota; class Peronosporomycetes; order Peronosporales; family Peronosporaceae; genus Phytophthora; species Phytophthora cryptogea. Next base: position 14,407 of record AUWJ02010337.1, read on the forward strand.
TACACGTTTGCCATACTTTCGTGACCCGGATGGAAAATGCAGCCTTGCTTGTAATGAGGCTGAATTTCTAAAACTTAATGACCAAGCAACAAATGGGCTGAAATGTCAGGATGGAGCAACTACGCCAAGATTCCTGCTCAGTTTTGGTCGGGTGGACGATGGTTTTCGCTGATCGAAGCAACATTCCCGACCTCAGACCCCTTCGCATCTTATCTGCCAGATTGGCCACGTACGTCGCTGCGTTTGCCTGCAGCACGTACATGCCCACTTCGCTTTGCATGCCGTGCACAGTACATATATCACATGTAGCAAAGCCTGGTTGAAGAGATGCTGATCTGACCTGCGTCGACAATGCGTGGTACCGCGGTACATGTAGTTGCGTCGCTGCTGGTGCAATCGGCGGTCCGCGAGCAAACCACCAAGACGCACTCGTTGCTTCCTCCATGAGCAAACCAGCAGCTCATTCCTGAATTCTCCTCGTCGCGCTCAAGTCCTCATCAAGATGTCCGTGGAGCTGAAGGACCTGGCCCCTCTACTGCTGAAAAAGGAGCGCAGCAACGGAGACATCGACCCGACGGTGCTCACGAACGAACTGCGGGGCGACAAAGCTGCCAACGAGCGCCGCAAAGAACTCGTCAAGGTGGTCGAGCAGCACCCGGTCTTGTCAGACCGTGATATGGTGTACCGCAACCACACGGAGCGCTACAACTTCGGACTGAGGAAGGCGTTCCACTACGTCAAGCTGCTGCAGAATGGCAACTACACTGACGAGGAGCAAGTCATCTTGCTGAATGCTTTGGGTGAACAAGTACCGTTCGATCTACACCGAGGAATGTTCATCCCAACAATTGAGAACCAAGGTACAGACGAGCAACGAGCCAAGTGGCTACCACTTGCTCATTGCTATCAGGTGATCGGAGCCTACGCCCAGACCGAGTTGGGTCATGGGTCTAATGTACAGGGCATTGAAACCATTGCTACGTACGACAAGACCACGCAGGAGTTCATCATCGACTCTCCGACTTTGACGAGTCGCAAGTGGTGGCCTGGGTGTCTGGGCAAGACGGCCACCCACGCCATTGTCATCGCTCGGTTGTTCCTGGGTGGAACGGATGTCGGGGTGCAGTCGTTCGTCGTCCAAGTCCGGTCTCTTGAGGACCACACGCCGATGACAGGTGTGCAGGTACGTGATATCGGACCGAAAATTGGCTTTAACGCCATCGACAATGGCGACTGCTCTTTCGACAAGGTCAGGATCCCTCGTGAGAACATGCTGATGCGATATGCCAAGGTGATGCCGGACGGCACCTTTGTCAAGCCTAAGAGTGACAAACTCGTGTATCTTACGATGGTGCAAGTACGCGCAACTCTGATCAAAGCTCTTGGGGAACGTCTTGCTGCGGCGACGACAATCACTACTCGATTCAGTGCTGCTCGTATCCAAGGACGCAAACCGGGTGAGAAGGGGGAGTTCCAAGTCCTCGACTACCAGAACCAGCAGCACGCGTTGTTCCCACTGATTGCGATCGCCTATGCCTCGCATTTTGCGGGGGGGTGCAGTGATGAATATGCACGATTCAGCTCTTGAGAGTATCAAGAGTGGCGATACCGGATTCGGTGCTAAGCTGGCGGAGCTTCACGCTGTTTCATCCGGATTGAAAGCGTGGATTGCTGACAAAGCAACTGAAGGCATCGAAACCTGTCGTCGACTGTGCGGCGGACACGGCTTCTCTCAATCCAGCAACCTTGGACACTTGTATGCTGAAATCGCGGGAGCCAACACGTTCGAGGGCACGTCGGACGTCTTGGTCCAGCAGCATGCGCGCTACCTGCTGAAGACGTTAGCGTCGCTCCCTTCCAAGACAGACTCCACGCAATTCCTCAACGATGCAAAGGTGTACACAGACATCAGATTGCGCTGCAAGGCTCACATTCCCGAAAAGTTTGGGGACTCTGAAGTGCTGCAGGAAGCCTTCCGTGTGCGTGCCACCCGTTCCCTTCGAGCCCTAGCAGAGTCAATGCAGGCCACCAAAAATGACAGCAATGCCTGCATGATCCTCATGACCCACGCGTCGATCGCTCACACGGAGCTGATGCTACTGGAAGCTTTCATCCGCGGGGTCGACAACCTCCCAGCAAGCAACGAGAAGGCAGCGGTCAGTGACTTGTGTTCGCTCTTCGGCTCGTGGCTGCTCACCAAGTCGCTGGGAGCTTTCCGCCAGCACGACTATCTCTCGTCCACCCAGGCAACGCTCCTTCACGAACAGATCGCTCGTCTCCTGCCCCTTGTCCGCAAGAACTGCGTCCTCCTCACAGACGCGTGGGACTTCAGCGACTTCGAGTTGAACTCGACCATCGGCGGCTACGACGGGGACATCTACCGAGCGCTCGTCCAGCGCGTCGACGACGAGCCTCTGAACCAGTCGGACGTAACCGAAGGCTACGAGAAGTACTTAAGGCCGCTGCTGCACTCCAACCTCTAAAAGGTAACTATAACTGGTACACCAACTTCAACTTGTACCAGTGCGTTCTGATTCGTCCATTCTCCTTCTTTTCCACCAATCAACTTCTATAAAGCCTTCGTCGCCGAAACCACTGGCCAATAATCCAAAATGACAACCATGACGTCCGAGGTGCACCAAGTGCTGCGCTTCTGGTTCGACGGCGACCATCACGAGACGTACCGTGCCAAGTGGTTCCCCGTGGATGGGTCTGAGACGCAGCAGCAGACGGACGTCCAAGTTTCGCAGCAGTTCGGCGCCTTGTTGGCGCGTGCAGAGACCGGAGAGCTCGAAAGTTGGCGGCTGCACTCGGTGGACGCCTGTGTGGCGCTCATCCTCGTGTTGGACCAGTTCTCCCGCCACGTGTATCGAGACCGTAATGTGGCGGCAAATGAGGAGCAACTTAAGCGCAACGACGCACACGCTCTGGCCATTGTAGAGCAGAACTTGCTGCCCAATAGATGGCACGAGACGCTGCCTGTGCCCTGGTTCGTGTTTGCATTGATGCCGCTGCGTCACTCGCCGACGCCCGAGCGGCTCAATGATGTGCTGGCAGCTATTGAAGCTCGACGCCAATTGCAGACGCAGCACGGAGAGTTACTGGAGAAGTTCCGGCGGACTACGACCGGTAGACTACAACACCTTCGAGGAGGTCCTGAGACCGAGACGGAGGGGATCTCGGACGAGGATATCCTCGAGCGAGCGTTCATGGAGACGGACGAGAGTGACATGCCCAGAAACAGGTTGTATCGAGTGATGGACGAGTACTTAACGCAGATGAAGGCGCGTGAACATTCGCACTTGGCCGTTTCGCTGTCGGGGGGAGTCGACTCGATGGTGGTGGCGTATTTGCTGCACAAATTGAGCGACAAGCACGGAGGGTTTGCTATTGTGGCGGTGCATTTGGACTATGGAAACCGCGCCGAAAGTGCAGCGGAGTGCGAGTACGTGCGTCGATGGTGTGAACGATTTGGCATTATTTTCCACGTGCGAAAGATTGACGAAGTGAAGCGAGCGACTACCAAGCGTGATGACTACGAGCGTATCTCGCGCGAGATTCGATACTCAACGTATGCGGAGGTGATGGAGAAGTATAACATCCCGGGTATGTGTTTCGGTCACCACAGGGGTGACGTACAGGAGAACGTCATCTCGAACATGATGAAGGGTTTGAGTTTGCTCAACCTGAACGGAATGGCAGCCAGCAGCATCGTGAACGGGGTCCGCATCTGGCGTCCGCTTCTAGACTTTGACAAGGACGTCATCTTCGAGTTCTCACACCGGTACGGCGTGCCGTACTTCAAAGATACGACGCCGAACTGGAGCACGCGCGGCAAGCTGCGCAATCACCTCGTGCCGCTGCTGAGAGATATGTACGGCGATGGGTTCCTTAACAACCTGTCAGCACTCGGTGCTGAGTCGACGCAGTGTGCTGAGCTCGTCGACTCCCAGGTACTAGCTCCTATCATGAAATCGGTCGGCCAAAGCGAAGTGGCCGTGTGGGTAGACTGCGGATTGCTTTCGGACCAGCCTTTTTTCGTGTGGAAGGAGGTGTTTCGCCAAGTCTGCCACTCCATCATGGGTAATAGCATGGTACGCGAGAAGCCTTTGCACGAACTCATTCAAAAACTGGAGCGTCTCGAGGCCGGCCCAACCGGCAAAGCCAAACACAAGAACAAGGACGCTGAGGTGGGGTCGTGGGTCACGCTCAAGAAGGGTAACCGGTCGTTTCTAACCAAGGACAAGCAGCTCATCATCTTCCGTGACCGCTTTTTCCCTCGCAAAGTGTACGTCGCCGCGCAGTACCCGATTACAGTTGGTGAATCCTACACCTTCGGTCCTTGGACGGTGCAAACGGAGCTGCTGGACGAAGCCCACGCCACAGTCCAAGAGCTGCGCGACCGCAAGCCGCTGATCGTGTGGGACCTCGTACATTCCAACGGGTTATCGTACGTGTTCCCAAACGCTCCGCAGTTGGTGATCAACTGCGACTCGCGCTTCCACGTGCTGCGCGCCATTGAAAAAGTTATTACGGACGCCATGCCCATTGTATCGTCCGTAGGTGCATTTGACGATGTGAGCGACGACGGTATCTCCTCTAAATGGGTCCATGTCACGATGCGATACACCAACACGTGCAATTGAAAAGAGGTTATCAACTGAAAACCACTCTGAGTGTGTTATTAGTGTTGATGCCCATCAAGTCTTGTGTAACACTACTCAGGTTCACCACCCCACCAGCACAGCCCCCTTCACTTTAGCCCAGCACGAGGTAATGTGTCGGCATGTTACGCACGAGATCACCGACCAACGAATACAAGGACACTTCAGCTTCATTTGGTCTAGTCGTTGAGGCAATTCTTTTTGACGAGCTATCATCATGCACGTGCATATAACAATGTTTACACGAAAGAAGTCCATGAAGCATGTGCTGGTGTAGTTCTTAGCAGGTTATCGGATCCAAGACGTTTTGTGTTCACACTGCGTCATTTCTCGTCTGTTCTCTACAGGTTCACGACAACTCGGTCATGGAGACGTCAAACGAGAGAGATCGCCGCTGGCGAGAGCAGCTCCGGCGCTCCATCACTTTCCACCGTCCTACAGCAGCTTTGGGGGAGGAGGTGCTAGCCCCGATCCTGTACGGCTTCAGAATGGCACTTCTTACGACCCCGAGGAACAACGAGCTTGTGTTCACAGATACCGGACGGTACTTCGGCCTAAGTGCCGATGGTTTGCAAGCGTACGATGATTGCTACGTGCTCAAGTGGGGGTACACATGTAGTGAGGTTGGCGTCCGAGTGAATCCGAAAAGGGTTCCAATCCCAAGAACTCAACTTAGTGTTGGTAGCTCTCATTGCAGGCTTGCCCCGGACCAAGTTTGTGCTCCGACAACTGGAGATCGGACTGCGTCTCGCTCTATCGCGAGCAAACGTCCGATTCCCGTTCCTCGGACGAGGGCAGTCGGAATACGAGTACGCCGAGTTTCGTAGTAATGGAGACGCCGCTTTCAACGTCTACGCGGAGTTTCGTGCGCGTCTCGAGCAAGGCCGACGAACGGCTGTGGGAATTGTCCGGCGGATGGACGAGGACCGCAGACGTGGAATTGTGCGGCAGGTGCGTGAACGACACAATCTGCACGCAACGCTCTCCACGCTCGTCAGCGGCGAGCACGTCATCGGTTGACACGTGAATTGGCGGACGAACCCCACGCCCGTTTTCGGATCGTCGCCCAACAGCGACAACAACATGATCTCGCCAAAGCTCTTCAACTGCACTGTGACCAGGCAAACTACCAACACTTCGAGAGGCAACTGCAAGATGAAACACCACGTACAAATGTGTGTTACGTGCTGACAGAATGTTTACTACGAGCAGCTTTGCCCTCCGAGATGGTGGCTGGCGCTCTAGCAGAGATGCATGACGATATAGGCGAGCACTAAGTACAAATGGCTACATGTACGTCACTATTCTCAGCAGCTCTTTTGTCATAAAAGCGAGTCCTCCTTTTCAGCCAATCGCGTGTCGTCGCCTCTTGACTGGCCCAGCAGTGCATAATCCACTTCCCAAGGCTTAAGGCGCCGTCTCCTTCCTCTTCTTCTCTCTCCATCGCCATGTCGGAGCTGACCCCCGAGGCCTCCCGCCTGTACCGCGTGCGTAAGACCACCGTCAAGATGCTGCACAACCGCAGCTACATCGTGAGCGAGAACGAGCTCGTGATGACGCCCGACGCGTTCCAGGCGCAGGTACGGGACAATAATTGTTTTTTTTATTTCGTTTCAATAATTGACACTTTCCGTATGCTTTTCTTTTTAATTGACAATACCTGTAGTTCGGCGACAACCCGACCCGCGAGATGATGACGATTTTGGTGGAGAAAATCGACGACCCGAGCGATAATTTATTCGTGTTTTTCCCAGAGGATACCAAGGTGGGCGTCAAACCCATCCGCAATTATTGCAACAGGATGAAGGACGAGAACGTGACCAAGGCCATTCTCGTGGTGCAGGAGGGCATCACGCCCTTCGCCCGCCAGGCGCTTAATGAGATGGCGCCACGCTACAAGATCGAGCACTTTAAGGAGACGGAGCTGCTCGTCGACATCACGGAGCACACGCTCGTGCCTGTGCACCGCGTACTTAACCGGGACGAGAAGGCGGCGCTGCTCAAGCGGTACCGTATCCGGGACTCGCAGCTGCCCCGCATGCAGGTGAGTGACCCCATTGCTCGCTACTACGGCATGACTCGTGGACAGGTGGTCAAGATCATTCGTCCGTCCGAAACGGCTGGACGTTACGTGACGTACCGCGCGGTCATCTAAACAGGTTTGCAAGTCTCTGGCTGGGCTCGTCACCTCCAATAGATATTGTTGTTTTTTCTTTCGAACTAGGTGCTGTGTTCTTTTGTGTTTGTGGTGATTGTGTTTAGTCACTTTCGAAGAGATCTGACTCGTACCCGTCGGAGGTTTTCTTCTTGGGAGGTGGAGCGGGCTTTCGAGCGGTGCTGGCGCGGATGAGACGAGGAGCTACGCGCTCTTCTTCGTCGCCATCGTCGTACGAGATATCGCACGAACCGTTCGGGTGCACGCGCTCGATGGTGCCAGGGTAATACGTTGCCTGTCCACCGAATCGAGCTTCGACTCGGTCTCCGCGAGTGAATTCTGGCTCAAAATCATCGTCGGAGTCTTCCTTCTTGGACGTCGTCGTTGGGTTTGCCTTGGGTGGGAGATCTTTCTCGGTTTCACCGATATCGTCATCGCTGTCCGCATCTTCTCCGTCGTCAGGAGTTAGGAGGTCTGGTGCAAGTCGTTGGATAACATTTTGCGGAGGACGAGCGAGTTTGACGTCATATGAGCCGTCAGTTCGGCAGGTACAGACTTGTCCTCGCAAGTACTCCGTGCGCTGTCTGACCATGACTCGAGCTCCTTTGCGGTAAACAGTGGGCTTCACGTTGGTGAGGGCTAGTGCTCTACGCGCTATCCGTTGGAGCGTTTGGGCTGCACCGAACTCGTTTACTAAGACGTCAAAGGTTCCGTCGGTGCGGCATAAGACGATTTTACCCTGCCGCCGAGTCTTAGTGCCGTTGTGAGCCACGCTGACACGAGAGCCCACGTTGAAGCCGGTCTTTGTAGCTCCGCTGAGTATTTCGTCTTCAGGATCAAGCACACGCAACCCAGTGAACTCGACATTACGGAGATGACGACCGCTATCAAAGTGCACATCGGCAACGAAATAGTCTCGGTACACTCGTTCAATTGTGCCGCGCCCATGAATCATGCTAGCCACGCGAGCTCCTGGCTCAAAACCTCTACGCCGACCTCGGTAAGCTGATGGCGACTGGGCACTCTCCGTGGATGAAGTATCTGTTAGTGTGGAGGCTTCAGATGAGCTCGAGTGATGCCGGCGATGGCTTCTTCGTCTGTGCGTGCGTCTCGACCGACTCCGACTTCGCTTGTGGCGACGGCGCGCTCTCGAGTTGTTGCTACTTTCGGATGACGTCCTACCAGTGCTGTCACTGTCGTGCTTTCCTTCGCCATCGCTAGCATCTTTGCCATCATCGTCGCTTTCGCTCTTTCGAGCTCCGTGACGAGAGCTCCGATGCTTGTCTTTCTTCGTTCGGGGCCGTTCTCCACGTTGCTTTTTCAGTCGAAGTGCATCAACCTCCTTTTCCCACTGAGTTCCGTTCGACTGGGCCAGCTTCTGTCTCAAGAACTCGTCGTAGTCAAGCTTGCTCTTGTATGCATGGTGTCGAGGGCTCTTGCTTTGAGTGCGCTCTTTACGTGGAGATGCAGGGCTTTTACGTTGTTGACCAAGTCCAGGGCTGCTGTTGATATCAAGGAGGAGGTCTCGGGGATAACATTGGTTGGCGTCAAGGCGCTTCATTAGCCGGTGGAACGCAGAGCGTGAAATATCTCGTCGACGTATCCTGCCCAGACCTTCACGTTCAAGAAAGCGAAGGACTTGTTCCCGTGACAAGGCTGCACCAAGCTCTAGGGCCGCCTGGGCTGCTTCGACGGCATTTAACATGCAGCTCGCGTATTCTTCTTCATCGTCGCTGTTTTGTTTTGAGTCATTAGTATTGGCTCTACGATTGTGGACATCGTGTCGACTGGCAAAGCGGTCGAAAGTCTCGTCAAACTGCTGCTCACGTCGTCCGCGTCTCCGTTTCTGCTGATTTTGACCCTCGTCATCGCTGTCTTGGGCTTTGCCCTCTCTGTCAGGGCGTTTTCCATCCTCTTCGTCGTCACGGTTGGCTCGACGCTGAGGTTTACTCTTTTCTTGAGGTTTGCCTGCCTTCGATGAGGGTTGCTTGTCGTCTGGTTCAGTTGTGTCACTTGGAATTTGCGGACACATGCGCACGTGGCCGGAACTGTGCAAGTGCACCACGCGACTACGATGGGTCAATGCATCATTACGCAGAGAGCGTTTTATCGTAGTAGCCTCTTGTTCACGGGCGTAAACCTCCGCTGCAAACTCCAGGCAAGCCAACGTGAATTCGGGAAAACTCAAAGTTGTGGTCGCTTGCTTCTTCGGTTCGTTGGTGCCGTCACCGTTTGCTTTTGGTACCTTCGAAGGCCAAAAGCTAGCACACCAAGCGCTCACCTCATCGTTTGGAACTGCGGGAAACAGCGATGAAAGAGCACGCTGCACTACTGTCCGAGGTTTCCATCGCGTTGTATGCACTGGCTCATACGATGTGAAAAGCTGCTGCAATCTCGCTACGCCAGTGGCCTCGGCTCCATCCGCTGTGTTGTTGTCTATGAGTTGGGCATACCTTGCGATGAATTGGGCGAAGCTCATGGCATCGCACGGTTCGTCGACTTCGTCCTGTGCGTCGAACCACCGACAAGCAAGTTCTGCACTTTGTGCTTCACTCTGTCCAAGCTCCTTCAGCAACCGAGCCAGACCTGATTCATCAAGACAAGTACTCTCAGTAGCATGTTGCTCAAAGCATTTGCGCAGATTGCTTAAACCAAGAACGGGAAGTCTTGGACCGAAGGTGTGTACTGCAAACGCTCCTTGGGTCACTGCTGGTGTGTCTGCAGGCTGCGTGGCCAATTTCGAGAAGGCTCGAGCAAACGCTGGGAAGGAAACTTTTCCTGACGTAGCAGCCTCGTGACCAAATAATTTTTCGCTGTGGAGTAAGCGCTCTATCGCCTGCGCTGAAGATTCCACGGTATCGGAAACAGCTCCAGCTCCTGTGGACGGTGACGGAATCGAACATCGAAGGCGTGAAAGCGCTTGCTTCACCTGATTGAAGTCTAAAAAGCCATCTTGGTCAGCATCGAGACGGTCAAACGTAGTCTTGAGCTGTGCTACTGCGCTCACGCGGTCGATGTCGAGCACAGCCAAGTAATCTTCGAGTTGCGTGTAGTCCAGACCGCGAGCAAGAAGTTCTCGGTCTCGTAGTCGATCCACGCACGCTAGCAACTTTGTACGATGAACAGGATGTGTGATCCCAAGCAACAATTGCAGATCGCTTGCTTCAAGCAACACCAACGTGCAGCCGTCAACGGCGTTGCGCTCGAAAACGTCACGATACTGTGGAAGTTCAACATCTTGCTCAAGCCACCGCACAACATGTTCTGTAGTCCAATCCTTCACTTCAAGTGGTGTTTGGTCTGCTGATTGAGTTGCAGGTTTGGATGCCACGGGAGTTCGTTTTGATTTTGAAACTTGCGGTTGAGCAAGTATCTGTGTCAGCTCCGAATGTCGTGCTCGTGGAAACAATGCAGAACTTCTGGTCTCTTCGGTCTCACCACGTGCGTTAACGAGGTATACTGGAAAATCACCGCAATCAGCTAATAACTCACGACAAGCGCCACAAGGGAATGGGAGCATTTCTTGCTGTTCACTACAAATCGCCATCGCCACGACGACTGGGCTTGCTGCTGTTCCTGATGTGAGCATCTTCACTACAGCAGCACGCTCAGCGCAAAGCGCTATGGCTCCGCTTTCAACGGCACTTGCAGTGTAAATTGTTTGAGACTCGGTGAGGATAGCGGCGCCAATGCCCACGCCAAGTGCACGAGAAGATCGAGCTTCTCGGGCTGCCGCTTCCAGAACGTGCTCCAACTCGCGCTTTCGTCCGCTGGAATCTGCCAAAGCACCAGCGTAGTGCCGTTTGTACAGCGTCCGGCGAGCATCCAAGCGCTGTTGCAAAACTTCGTCTTCCTCCTCGGGGTTATCCTTGTGTTGATGATACAACACCGACTTATTACCGCTTTTTCCAAGGTGTCGTGAGCTGGAGTCAAGACCGTAAATGGCCGAGAACGCGCTCAACTTGGCGGTCAGCAATGTGTGTCGATCTCCCTTTGATCCGGTAAGGTGTTGATCATGTCGATGTCGTTGTTCTGGTTGGTGTTTCTTGACACAATTGCCATTATTCTTCAGTTTATTGGCTTTTGCTTCTGCTCGAGCTAGACGTAGCACACGGCGCAGATCGTCTTCGAGTTGGTTCGACATGGTCAATACTACGATAAGTGTCGAAAACAATTCTGCCAGCTTGAACACTATCAACCATTCTTGACTTCTTACAAATGCGATCCCTGTTAGATCCCATGACCACGCAAATAGCAGTCGCTCGTGTGTTTGGATCGAGTTGCGATGATGCAGCTCACTGTCAAACATGCGCAACGCCATCTTTCAAATTCAGTTGCTTTCTATTGGTGTACCTTTGCCATATTTCTGATTGTCTTCCATTAGGATATATGCACGCACTCAACATCGACCGAGTCCCCGCTTCAATGCAGCTCAGTGCAAGATCTCGCCTTGCTCGAGCAAGAAGCACGTTCCTCACCTATGCGACTTCCCGAGCTGGCTCACCAGCTTCTTGCCGTGTCTGTGCGTCTGTCGATAGCTTTCCACCGTCGACGCTAGTCCTATCGATTTTCTTCTCACTATTGGCACTTTGCTGCTCCGTCTGGGTAGCTCCGCCATCGTCTTCCGGCTTCTCTTCCTCTGTAGCAGGCGTCGAGACCTCGACAGTGGTGGTCGTGGCTGTATCCGTAGACTCTGACAGTTCCTCGTTCGTTTCTTCGACGGTAGCGGGCGTCACAGGGGTCACGGGAGTGTTAGACGCCTGAGTAGTAGCGAAGCTGTCGTTATCTCCTTCGATGACTGCCTCGTCACCAACCTCGGGGTGGAAATGCCGCATCTCGTCCCAGATCAGCTTCTGCAGCACAGGCTTGGTCAATTTCTCGTTCTCAAAGTCAAAGTCGAAGGTCGAAGTGGCCATGGACTCGTCCTCCACGTTGCGGATGGAGGCCAAGTACGGGTGTGCGAGCGCCTCATCCACGCTAATACGGTTGTTGGGGTCGATCACCAGCATTTTCTTCAGCAGGTCCAGCGCATCGGGTGGCGAGTCTGTGAACATGTGCGCTAGCGGCTTGGTCGGGTTCGGTCCGCGCTTCTGGAACTCGGCGTTCATGAACTTGCGAGCGCGTGCGTTGGTCAAGAAGTACAGCTCCTGATCGTTAGGCGCACCTAGCGCGTTCATTATCAGATGCAACTGGTCAATGTAATCCTGACCCGGGAACAGCGGCTTGCGCGACATCATCTCGGCAAAGATGCAGCCCATGGACCAGACGTCCACCTCGCGGGTGTACTTCATGCACCCCAGCATAATCTCTGGCGCGCGGTACCAGCGCGTGACGACATACTCCGTGAGCTCCAGCTCCTCTTCCGGGAAAACGCCTCTGGCCAGTCCGAAGTCGCAGATCTTGAGTTCGCAGTTAGCGTTCACCAGCACATTGGACGGCTTGAGGTCGCGGTGGATCACGTTGGCCGAGTGCACGTACTTCATGGCACAGAGCATCTGGTACATGAAGAACGCAATGTGTTCGTCCGACAGCGCGTGTCTCGAGTAAATGACGCGGTGCAGATCCGTGGCCATCAGCTGCGACACAATGTACACATCTTCAAACTTGGACAGCGCCATGGGCTCAAAGATATCTTCCACTCCGAGCACGCACTTGTGGTTCAAGTGGCGCATGAGTTTAATCTCGCGCACAATGCGCTTGGCATCCGTCAAGTCGTCAAATGCCCGCTGGATGTTCTTAATGGCCACCGTTTTGCCCGTTTTAATGTCCGTAGCTGAAATGACGACGCCGTACGCCCCCGATCCAATAGTTTTCACATACTCAAAATTGGACGGGATTTCAAACCTCGTATTGGACGTCATGAAACACTGCGTGCCCGGGCGTGTAGCCGGGAGATACTTGGGTTTATTAGCTGCATTGGCAGCAGCTGCAGCTTCGTCTGCACGTTGTTTCTCGCGGAGTTTCTTGGCCGCTTCGGCGCGACTGCGCTCTTCCTGTTTAAGGTCCTCGGACGCCTGTGTCCCGTAAGTAACGAAACTGCCATCTTTGCTAGGTACCATGGCGTGGTTCCACCGAATTGCCTCTTGGAGGGCATTTTTCCAGTTATCATACGCCTTTTGGTCCTCAGCCTCGAGTACCATAACCTTGGTACCACAGCGTAACTCGATTCGGCGAGGGAACTTGGTCGAGTTGACGTGGCCCAAAACGTGGCCTGGGCCAATGGGGGTCTCGGAACATAAAGTTAGAGAGTCCTTGCTGGTATAATATCCCAGAGTCATGTGCCGCTCTTCGAGCCGCAGGATAAAATACCGCCGTGTCCACATCTTAAGTCGGAGGCCCTGTTTAAGTAAATAACCTTCCTGGATCACATCCGCCGAGCGGAACACCACGGCCGGGTGCGCGCGCGGAGGCATGGCCTTGCCGTGCAGCCACATGGAGAAGAGCGAGCGGTTCTTGGTCACGTACACGCCATCGCCCGCCTTGTCCTCAGTGGCGTCCTGCGAGCTCATCGGAAGAGGGAGGTGCGGCCTGGGCGGTTTCTTGCCGAGTGCGTTTAGAGGCGGTGCCAGCTCCTACTCCCTGTGGAATCGGATATTGAAGAGACCCGAGATATATGATATGGGAAGGTGGAGGGTGGATAGGTAAGAGAAGAGAGAGGGATAGAGATGGGGGTGAGATAGCTGATGGACCTGTGCTTTGATATCCGCGGAAGAGTTTCGAGTATGGGTTTGTGGAGGTTTGTGGTAATTTGTGTGTGTTACTGCGAACTTGTGGCGACTCAGCAAGGGATTTGAGATGAAGAAGCGGGCTGGTGAGCGGCCCTGCTGGTGGCAGGTCTATGGGGTGTCGACGAGCTAGCTGTGAATAGTTCTGGGCAGCAAAAGGTGGTCAAAAGCTTGTGGCCATGTCGGGTGTGGTAATGAATTTCCTATTGATTATTGTATGGAGTTGCACTGACTATCTTCCGACACCTCGAAAAAAGTAGCTCCGCTTCAACGTCAGCAACAAACCGACAACGGAGGCGACACCGAAGTCTCCAATCGTGCTATTGTATCGAGTCCTTGTTGGCAAATGCGTCGCCATTTTTCAATCGAACGGTGCATTTCTGCTTGGTCAGCTCCGCCCATCACGGTGCAACTTGTACCAAGCAACAAAAATGGCAAACGTGCAAATGCATTATACGCATCATACTTGCTGAAAAATGCAAGTTCTACTTGGTCGACTTCTTAGGCGGCTCAGGGATCTCTGGCAATCGATCACCGGGACTAGTGCACTCCAGAAGGGGCTCAACGAAACCCATGGAGATGGCTTGGAAGTGCTGCCGTCGGCGCCACAAATTCGGCAGCAATTGCGGCGGCACGGGCGTGGAGCCCATGCCGGTCATGCATTCGGGCCATTCGCCTTTGCTCGATGGTGCACGTCGCTCTTGGCGTGGGGTCACGTGAGTCGGGAGCATGTTAAACACGAGATTCGGCTGCAGCAGCTTGAGCTTGTGCAGTCGGAACGGAACCGGGTCCACGAGCGACCGGCCGTTCACGTACAGCAGCTCGGCCGGGGCATTGGCGTCCACCACAGGGTCAAAATGTGCGAGACTTCCACAGAGAGTGTCCGGGTGTCGCTCCATGTCCTGGTTAGGCGTGGCGGATACGACACTTGCTCCCCACGGAGAGAAGAAGTACGGAGTGCTGGAGAACATGTACGACAACCAAAAAGCCTCCTTGTCGCCCCTACGAAGACAAACAACCACAAAAGTTAGAAGGAAGCTAGAACGACAACGAGAGAGCTAGCAGACGCACCATGAGAACTCGTAGATGAAGCGGTGCTCTGTGATGAGGTACCATAGCACTTTCATGGCCTTGCCAGCGTCGCGCTTGTTGATGAGCAGCATGGATGAGTCCTGCTCGTGGGCCGTCTTGCCACGGTAGACAAAAGAGCTCTTGAAACTCGGGGATGGGTCTACCGGTCCCAGACCAAAGCGCTTGTAGTCGAAGCTCTTGAGCCACTGGTGGAGATAGACCAGTCCATTACCTTGACGTTTGTTCAGGTACTGGTTGTTGTTGATCACACGGTCGTAGAAGAAGACGGTGCCGTTCTCCTTGTAGCCTTTGTTTTCACGCAGAGCAGCAGGATCCTTTAGTAGAATGGCATCAGCGTCCAGAAAAATGAGCTCCTCGAAACTGGTGAAGTGCACAGCGAGTGGTTTAATCCAGTAGCTCTGGAAGCTCTTGGCCATTTCGTCCGAGAAAACCTTCTTGATGACATACCGTTCGCACAGATCAACGACTTGAATGTTGTCGTCAAGGCCGAAGAGAAGATCAACCGAAGGCTTGGTCAGGTCGTGGCAGTGGTGCACTTCAATAGGCTCCTTGTTGCCTAGGCAACGCAACTCACGGATTAGCGAAATGCCAAGCTCTAGAATACCGTCGTGCAGGCACATGAGAGTCCCCTTGGAGCCCTTCACGATATTTTGACGTGGCTCCACGATCGGCTTCGGCTTCACCACAGGCACTTCACTCGGCTTCTCCGTAGGTTTTTCGGTCGGTCTCTCGGTGGGCTTCTCGGTGGGCTTTTCGGTTGGCTTTTGAGTCGGTTTTTCCGTTGGTGCCTCAGTTGGTTCTGGAGTTGTTTCTGGTGTTGGTGTTTCTGCTGTAGTTGGTACGGGTCCTACAGAGATCGAAGCATATCCTGACGAGGCTGAAGCTTCGAGTGATGTCAAAGGTTCCACAATCGCCTCCGAGCGCCTTGTATCGGTCTTCAATGGTTCGTTCATCGCTGCCAAATTCACTGCGTCGTACGAAGCAACCGTGCGGATGGTGCTTCTCTCTCGTAACCCGCCCGTATTCACGAAAGCGTACTGTTGCGACAGCGAGCAAACACTGCAGAAGACCATGAACAACCCCAGTGCACGAATGTACACATTTCCGAGGAAGCGGCTTTCTCGGATTCGGGTTTCCCACCCAGGCTCCTGCATTGCAATCGGTCGGGTGCTGGACTGCCGGGTTTTCGTTGAGTGAGATCTTCTTCATTGCAGCTTGTCTTCTTCAGTCACGCTTCCTATCAATAGTGCCATGCGATCGAGGTGTCTGGGCATCCAACCGTCCATGCGCCATTAATGCTTAGTGAAACTCCTGCAGGGGTTTCGAGGCGGTGCCGTCCACACGCAGGCACCTTCGCCGAGCTCGAGCAAGTGGGATATTGCTAGCAGGATAACAAGGCACAGACCTAACAACTGAGCTGGAACCTGCCACGTCAATGAACGTCACACAACATTAGTTTCAATTTATATGAAGTCGATTACCGATGGAAGTATGCACGCATGCATGAAGTACGGAGATTCGTTGCCGGTTGAATGGTTAACCCTCCTGGAACCCACGAGCCACGCCCTGCTCCTCGGCCTGCTGGGACGCGAAGTAGTTGAAAATCTGCTCCAGCGATGTCTGCGAGACGCTGTACTCGCGGATGTACATTTTGTCCTTGACATCTTCCACGAGCGCAAACACGTTGGACAACCGCAATTCGTCGTTTGTGCCGCGCAACTTGAAGCGGCAGAAGTCATTTTGACGCTCCATCACGGTCACGCCGCCGTGGCTGAACGAGTAATTGAGGAAGTGAAGGAGCGCATCAAACCGCGTTTCCTCCAGGCACCACGACAAGAAAGCCTCAGCCCGGATGGATCCATCGCGCTCCAATACAGCTGCGAGGCCGTATCCCGTCGGGTGCGAAGCCACGATCCGCTGGGCCAACGACTGGTCTCCAAACAATCTACACTTGTCCTCCAGATCCGCACGAGTGACGACCTCGTCAGAGCCCCCAAAGTGACGCTCCACGAGCTCGTCTAGCTCTTCCTGGTCAGGATTGGCGAGCTTCACGTCAAAGACAAGACCGTCGCCAAACCTCGACTTCAGATGCTGCACGCTGCCTAGGCATCGAAGTCGTCCACCGACCATAATGCCGACACGAGAGCATAGCGCCTCAGACTCCTCCATGCTGTGGGTAGTCAACACAATGGTCGAGTTCTTGCCGCGAGTCGAAATGTCCGCAATGACATCCCACATAAAGCGGCGCGACACCGGGTCCATACCAGTTGAAGGTTCGTCCAGGAAAATGATGCGAGGGTTGCCGATCATGGCGATAGCTACCGACAACTTGCGTTTGTTGCCACCACTCAAACTGCCAGCAAGTTTGTTTTCGAAGTCGCTCAAATTGAGCTGCTTGATCTTGTCCTCCACGACACCGTTGAGTTGGGATCGAGGGACACCCTTGATCGATGCGAAGAGCTCCAAGTGCTCGCGAACTGTTAGTAAGTCGAACAGTGCATCAAACTGAGGGCAGTAGCCGATTTGACGACGCACTTCAATCTGCTGCGTCAGGATGTCGAAACCTCCGAGCGTAGCGGTGCCATGGGTCGGAAGCTCGTCGCCTGTGAGCATCTTCATGGTCGTCGTCTTACCAGCGCCATTGATACCAAGGAAGCCAAAGCACTCACCGCGCTTCAAACCAAACGAGAGGTTACGAACAGCCACCTTGCCTCCACGATACACTTTGCGAAGACTTGCTAGCTTTACAACATCATCATTTGCCTCACCGTTGGCCACACGATCAGATTCCTTCTTGACGTCAACGTCTTCTTCGTAAGGTTCATCTTGAATATTGTCACTTCCACTCATCCAGTCCTTTACTTTCGGGAACGTCATCGCGTAGTCAATTCCTACAGCAAGGAATCCGTAGAGAATTGCTGTCACGAAGAGGTAGATCATCTCCCATCCCATAAGGTCGGTACTGAATGGACTCGTTTTCGTTTCATCACTCTCTCGGATAGTCGTGAGCTCGTTCAGAACTAGGTTGAGGAGGCCGTATCCAAGATTGAAGAGCGGGGACAATCTCCAAAAGAAGACCAGAACTGCGTTTACGTCCTTCGTCGACTCGATCACATCAAGAATGAATGCCACAACCATTAACACTACACCGATGATGAAGTTAATCATAATCGTGTACGTCTGTGACGAAGCGTGCTCCTTAAATAGGTACGACAGGCAGTACGTGAACGGGCAGATGGCCAGTCCAAACAGGATGAACAAGACAATCACGGACGGGAACGTCTCTGACGTGCAACTATTGCACGCGGAGCTACCAGTCATCGAGTCGATTCCAAAGCCCTTGATCATAAGAATCGCTGCAGCGCCCGGGATCAAGTACAGCAAGAAGTCCCAAATGAAATTGGACAGCCAGAACGCTCCAAGCGACACGCCCGACACCAACTGCTGATGCTTCGAGTTGTGGTTCGACTGCTTTTCCTTCACGAGGAACACCACGATGGATGCCGGGTAATACGTGAACGCAATGCAAATGAACAAGCACGCCGTGAAAGCCAGGAACGACCCAAACAGTGCTTTCGTGTCAGCCGTAAGCGGCAACGGATGATTGTTGACAACCAAGTTGACATTCGAAGCATCGGAGCTTGCGTTCGCCGCAAAGAAGCGGTAAATGGTCTGGTCCATCAATGCCTTGAAAATAATGGCTCCGTGGGTCGAGGTAGTGTTCACAAACAAGTTGTAGCCAAAGAGGTTCTTGTTGCTGTCACCATGCACCAAGTAAGCGCCGTATTGACCTTCCACCGTAGGCGTATCGAAACCATAGCCACGGTTGTAGACCTCTTCACCCAGCAACAAGCCGTAGCCCGTTGCCCCAGTGGTATTCACAGCCGGATTCGTGTATGTAACGCCAAACACTTTCGGTGAAGTCGAGTCAAAAGCTGGCTCAGTCAACGTGAGTTCTTCAGTCGAGATATCAGTGAAGTAGGAGCCGCCCATTGCGCTGCTACACCATTGGTCCTCAGTCGTACCAGGCTGACAGAAGTACGGGGTTGGAGTTTCAGCCCCCAAATCGAAAGCATCCGTAGTCAAGGGTAGATTGGGGTCATTCTTTGTAAAGCTGGTTCCTTGCAGCAGACCCAAACCAACCAGCAAAAGTAAGATGGGTAGGGCCAAGCTGTAGAAGATCATTTTCTTGTCACGTTTGGCGTAGCGGAATCGCTTAAGAAAGAGAGCCAACAAATGAGTCATGAAGAAAGAACCAGTCGGCTCAGGGATAGCACCGGAATCGCTCGATGCTGTCGGACTTGACACCGGCGTCTCAGAGCGAGCACGATTGCCAAGCGTGTGCTGGTTGTTCTGGTCATCTGCCTCGGCCACCTTAATGAACACCTCCTCCAGCGTTGTCACAGAAACACCATACGACAACAGACCCAGCTCCTGCAAGTTATCGTCAATGTCTGCAAACATCGACGCAAACTGCGACGAGCTCGCAAGCGGAAGCTGGAACGCGATCTCACTGCCCACGTTGCTCAG
>AUWJ02010361.1:0-11153 GCA_000468175.2 Phytophthora cryptogea
GTGAATAAAAACTATTACTTCACATAAAATAATTTCAATGAGATTCATTACCGTGAGCACTGTAATGGTTAGATGGGTTTCAATCACAAAGGCGTAAAAGTATATAGGGGCAATGCATCGTCTACCGCCACTTATCCAGCGCAAAACCAAGACACGCTAGTGGGTTGCACATGATGTGAGTCTCCACTCAGCCCGTGGTACAAGCCACTTAAACATTGTCATTTGATGGTTCAAGCTAGACAACTTTGTGTTGCAGATGACCCGATGATACTGTTCTTGTCATTGGTTTTCGTAGCACCACTGGAATCGTCAAATACCGGCCAGAGAAAGACGCGGTTGCGCGTCGCACTTAAGCAGGAAAATCTCGGCGCGCGTAATCGTCAAAACGCTGATTACACCGGTGTGGCCACACCAGATTGCAGGCAGCTCCTTTACTCGGCGCGAATGGCTCTGCGCTCGACGAGGCTTGGCATCAGAACATGTCGTGCCGCGGCGCTGGAACACGCAGTCGCCCTCGGCGAGCAAGCGAGCAGTCCAGACGCAGTCCGCAACGAGCACGCGTCCGCTTGAAAGATTGGGGCATGCATTCCCGGAAATAAAAAATGGATTGCGTTCGATATCTCAGCATGCCAAGTTTGACTCTCCTTTGATTATGCAGACAACTGCAGGTTTCCTTTCGAAATGCCCTGCAAATTGCAGCGCAATGGAGCAGCTTCAATAAGCTTCAATGCACCTCTGCCTTCCCTCCCGCTGACTCACGGACAACAAATCAACCCCAAGCGGCCGCTGAGATCCCATGACGAAATCTGAGCTCCGCGGCGCTAGAGCCACACGCTCCGTGAGACGCGAGCCCTCGCATCAAGCCTCCACTGGATCATTGGGTTGCTTTCCTGCACTCGCTTTTCCTGCTCTCGCAGCGCTCCTGATTCTCTACCAACGGTGTCGACCCCCGAAATCCCGACTAAGTCCGCCCTGAAACGGCGCCAAATTCGACTGAAATTAAACCAATGGACGCCATCCTTTCCCGCGTCGGCGACGCCGAGCTGCGGCAGCACTGCGAAGCTGCCGTGGTGGACCAGCTCCGCCAGTCCTCCGACCTCGTCCAGCATGTGGTGACGGCCCTGGAGAAAGCGCTGAAGGTGGCGCAGGCGTCTCGGGAGGTGCACCCGTCGCTGGTGCTCAACGACTCGGAACTGGTCCAAGCGTCCTTCCGTCAATTGGGCGAGTCCTGCAACCGCATCGGCCCGTTGCTGCGGCTCCTGCATCGAGATATGGGGCCTGCAACTCCCGTCACGACGGCGACAACGACGACGACGACCGCTGCGTCCGAAGATGAGGACGACGAGCCGGAAGTGGTGGAGGTGTCGCCTCCCAGCAAGAAGCGCAAGGCAGAGACGTTGGACTTGTCCGGGCCTCGGATGCCAGCGGTGAAGCGGCAGATGCAAAAGGAACACACGCCACTGGTGCGAGAGGAATTGGCGGATATGCTAAAGGAGATCATAGCCATCCCAATCGCCCAGTATTCTGTCACGATTCACAAGGAGTTCGCGAGTTTCGTGAAAGAGATTTTCGCAATGGAATATTTCGACAACTGGCAACCTCGTGACGACCCGATACTTGGCCAGATATTGAACGAAATGGAAAGACGAGTAGCACTGTTCAAAGACAGCGCTACACAGGACTCGAGAGTCAAAGCTCTGAATGACTG
Source organism: Phytophthora cryptogea (assembly GCA_000468175.2). NCBI lineage: Eukaryota > Oomycota > Peronosporomycetes > Peronosporales > Peronosporaceae > Phytophthora > Phytophthora cryptogea. The sequence goes on from AUWJ02010361.1 coordinate 1,709, forward strand.
GCAGAAAGAGATGACCGTGGCGTCTTTCGCCCCAACTTTGGATCTCACGTCGATTCCGCCGAAACTAGACCCACGTTTGGCCTCCTCAAAAGTTCCAGCGTGCAAGGACGCGAAGAGTCTGAGAGCATTTGCCACGCCTGGGATCCAGCGTTGCAACAGATTACGAAATGATTTCTCCAATCCGCGACAAAGGAAGCAGACGCATTTTAAGCCTCTTCTCGAGGCGACTACGAATTTTTTCGCAGTCGTGGCGAACAACAAGTCGGTGGTTAAAGGAAATGACGCCAGTCAGTGCAACAATTGCCTGCGAGTGCTGTCGGAGCTAGCAGGCAGTGCAAATATCACCAGAAAAGAGTGCGAACGACTTGAAGAGTTGCTGTGCCACGTTCGAGTCGCGATGCTGAAGCACCCGGTTTTTTGCAAGAAAGCGATCCAGTAAGTGTGTTGACTCTGATATTAATGGGTAGAGTCTGACTCAGCTCTAACACCTTTTGTTGTGAATGTACAGAATTGTGCCTGATCTTCTTCAGCTATTCCCACAGGCAGCTCGACCACGTTTTTCTTTTCCTTAGACCAACACAGGCAAGATGAAACGGCAGTAAAATACATCGTTGTGTTGAAGTCACTCAGAGATGTTGATTTGGTGTGCGAGTAAAATGTTCTAGTCACAAAGGCAAAGATACTTGCCTCAAGAGCATTCGAGTGTGCCAGCCAAGCAGCGTTAATGCTGTACCAGAAAAGATCTTGAAAAGTTGCTTGGGCACACTTGTGTCGCGATGCACAAGAACGTCAGGTTTCACAAGTAGGAATTGATCCTCAATGGTTTCTGAACAGTTAATGAGGCGCTAATCTCTACGACATCTGCAACAAATGTGTTTTCAAGGTAAAAGCCGCTTGCTGCTCCGACGCTTCTTCACTCGCCAGCAGTGTCTGCACCGCAGTTGAAACGCGCTCTCGCAGTACAACCAGCCGCAGCAATACGCCCGGGTCGTCCTCAGCTCGCTTGAGCAGCGCTGCAAGAGCTCCAGCCGCAGCCACACGAACCATCCAGTATTTTCCGTCGGCTACACCAAAAGACCCGCAGCAGCTCTCGAAGACATGGTCTACCACACTTCCGGTGAGAGCATTGACTGGAGCACGCTGCAAGACAGCGGCCAATGTCTGGAATATGGATTTGCGAATGCTCCAGACAGCCAAGTTCGGCGAACCCACACTCGCACACAACCATAACAACGTTTCTGAAGCCGCATCATCGTTTGCTTCTCTGTTCGATGCCATGAGTGGCCACATAAGCGCTAGCGACTCGAAGATGCACTTAATAAGCAGCGGAGGTAGCGGCGATTTCGAAGTTTCAGACGACTCCGCTTCATTCTGGACCATCCACTCAGAAAACAATGCCCGAAGAGAACGAACGTTGGAAGCACGCAACTCGTTTTGTTCGGCTGGTAGTAGAGCCGAAAACTTGCCCAGGTTTACAATCGCGCTCTCGAGGTACGCCAAATCCTGATTTTTCTTTGCACGACCACACTCGTCCACGAAGAGTAGCGACAACTTCCGCATCCAGTCGTGATCGGTATCGGTCGTCTTTCCTTCAACTTTCACAACAGCTAAAGCCACGATAGACTCCAAAATCACACCTTTGCCTTTCCAAAGGCGGCCTGGTACAGCATCAAGCAAATTCTGCCAGATACGTGCCACCTGCTCGGGTGACAACTTTGATCGGTATGTTGCACTTGCGAAGATGGCCTGCAAAGCTCGCGCTGCCTGGTGGCGCGTATCCCACGCAGGGTGGGCCAAAAGCAGCGAGATAGCATGGAGTACAGCATCCAACGAACTCGTAGCGTACAACACGGTGGGTGGCAGCTCGTCCAGTACGGCCGTCCACGAGCTCTTTAGGGCGTCAGTGGCGGCAAACTGTCCAATAAATGCTGCAGGGAACACGTGCAAGCAGTACCAAGCATTGCGCATATCATCGCTCACCACTGACCCCGCATCTGCAATTGGAGGCACCTTCTTCACCAATTCCTTCGTTGCTAGTGCACTGATCAGCAAAAAGCGACTTGTATAAATCTGAAGTGTTTTCGGTCGGTGGTCATTTTCTTCTTGATCACTAGTGTCTTCATCGCTGTGGCTCTGAGGTGAAGAAGAAGGGCTTGAATTTTTGATTTGCGACTTGCTTGCAGACTTGTTAAAGGAATTGAAGGCGAAGATGCCAGACCGGACATATTCACGAACTGTAGGCGCATCCACCAGATGACACAAGTAAGCAGCAGCGCGGCAGTAGCTCTGAATAACTAGCCCGTCCGCCAATCCAGACGTCGCTGTCACAGCTGAAGCAGACCCCTCCGCCGAAGCGCTCCCGTTCGCAGCACTGTATCTACTCTCTTCGTCACCGTACTGATCATTTTCTGCTGCCGTCTTCGCACCGACGTACGGAATGAGCACACGACGTAGCAACAATTCCGCCCCGTTGCACTTCCGAAGCTCGAAGGGCAATTCACCGGCAAGGGTTACTACGAAATTGGCGGTACCAACTCGTGTGTTAAGACCAACACCGAACTTCAGTAGATTGGCTACACCTCGAACAAGGTCGTTGACTACTACCACACAGCTTGCTGAACCAGCAAGCTCTTTAAGGCGAGCAGTTGCAAGTTCCAGAAGCTGACCCACGGGTCCTGCCTGGCTTATCGATACACGTAGACGCTCTAGCTGATCCTTCTTTTCCACGTGAAATTGTGCGTACTGTAGCTCTGGCATCTCCAATGAAGACAGATACTCCAGCAGCCTGAGTGTTAGCGGTGCCAACCGATCTTTCATGTCGTCTGCTTTTAATGTTTTGACAAGACGCAGCAAAACGTCGATGCTCAGCGCACGACATATTGTGTTTTTGCTAACAATCCCATCTTCGATCAGAAACTCCAGCAACTGAGAGCGGCACACCGCGTCGTCACCAGCAACACGCAAGCTGAATTCACCGAGGTAGCGGTAAAGTTTTACACCGGACAGTGCAACTGCTTCCATAACGTCGTCCACAGCCCGTGATGCAGTCTTCCACAGTCGTAAAAATTCTTCCCGCACGTCGTCCGCCTCAGCACCATTGAGAAGATCGACAATTGCAAGACACGCAGCTTCACGATACTTAAAGTTTCTAGCGTTTTCAAGCCGAGCCAAAGCAAATTCGAACAGGAGAGACCAATTCTGTCGTAGCAGAGACTTTTCTCCTTTTGCCGTAGCCGCACTTGGGGAATTTCCTTTGGCGAACTCCCACAACTTGCCCATAACTGCTGCAACCTTAGTGTTGGAATGGAACTTGAGTAGGAACAGCCACGGTACGAGCTTTGATTTGTTGGAGTAACTTTCTGACATCCATTCGCTGCTGGCCTTAGAGACTACCGAGTCTCGGAACTGCTTATCCGTTACGACAAAAGAAAAGATGCAGCGTTGAAGCTGGGGCAAAGAAATCGACGACGCAAAAGTTTCCCAAATTGGGTCAGCAGTGCTCAAGTATAGCAGAGCATACATGAGCTCCGGATCGCCAACATCTGCCGCAACGTTACTGACCTCGCGATAAGCAGCGTTTTCCACAGTAGAGCTTGATGAAGACGACGACGCGGTTGCTGAAGTTGCTGTTTCGTTTGATATAGCGTTGTTCGGCTCGTTTTCGTCATCACCGGCCGCGTCAGGGGTAGCCGCAAAAGCTCGAAAGCATCGCAACCGACGAAATAAACTATCGCTGAACTGGGCCCCCAGCTCGACAGTCGGTGCACACAGTCGCAGGTAAGCAAGCCCCTTCACCGCACTCTCCTTTGACACATCATTTGCGTCGTTAAGCATGGTCACAAAAAACTCATGAACCTCCATCACTGATCGCGAATAGATAGGAGATCCAAACACGCTTGCCCACGACTTGAATAGCGATGCTGTGTCTGCATCCCCAAGAGTAGATGATGCTAGGCCAGCTGCACACATACACAAGAGCCAAATTGTGGCGTTACGACGCACTTTAGGCTGTCGAGATCCAGCATAATCCGCCAACACACGCTCAAAGATGGCGGCTCCACGATGTTCCGTAAACTCACTGCACCTGTTATGGCAATCGATCGTAAACTCTTCACCAGCGTCGTGCGTTCCAAGGGCGACAAGCGCTTCACCTACGCCGAACTGCAATTCAGTATCAGTCGCATCTCCAAGTTCACAGAGAGAATCGAGGGTTTTTTCAAGGCCACTTGAAACCTCAATGGGCAAGCCCGTACCAGGGAGGCCGGACACCACCCTGCATAAATTCTCAATTGCCACTCGTTTTAGTGCTGCCAGCTTGGGGCTCAGCTGATCGTCGAAATGGACAGTCTTTAGTTTCCACTCCATGATGTGTCGCAAACCTTCGAGCGTCTTCACCTTCAGACGACTCCACTCACTAGCAGTTGTAGCAGCAGATTTCACCATGAAGTTTTTCAGGGTACCAGCAAGACCAATACCATCAATCAAACTACGTAGCAGTGCGATCTGCTCGTTTTGAGCTACTTCATTTCTGGAATACGAAGTAAAGTTTGACCCTTCCTTCACCTTGCTCTCGAACACGTTCGTCATCTTCTGAAAGCACAACAAAATCTGTTGCATCTCTTCCTTCGACACATGGTCTCCATGGGCAGCGTTGCTGTCAAGACAGCTTAATGCACTACCAAGAATGTACACAGCACCCGATGTGTCCTTATCGGATGCGTCAGCGAGCTTGTCCATGCCAACCTCAACAAGGTCTAACACAATTCGGCTAGCAGAGAGCACTCTGGAACTGCAAGTGTGCAATACAATCGTTGCAATGCTCGATAGGAAAGCGCGGCTTTGGTTAATTGCCACAACATTATATAGATGTTTCGCATTAGGCGCCAACACAGTGCCCACACTGTCCGCGTCAAAAGCACACACATCTGCAAGAGCACTTGCTGTCGTTTCGTAAAACGAAGCAACCTTCGCTGCAGCAGAAAAATCCCCATCTCGAACTGGAGTCAGAAGTGTCTCCAAAAGGTACTCCACGACACACCTTCGATCCTTAGTTTCATCTTCTTTGCTGCTGGTCTCTCGAGAAGCTTTCATAATTTCAACACAGAAACGAACCCAACTTTCGGCTTCCCCGACATCATGCGTGGCACTCTTCAGATCTTTCTGTGAGAATTTGGACAGTAGACTTCTTGTCAACGCACTTGTAGAAGGCATTGGCTTTGCAAACAAGGCTTTGTCCGACAAGCGCCGGGTATCTTCGTCTGGATCGGCTCCCAGACGCAGCAGTGCAAAGCGCATCGTGATGTCTTCCTTTTCATCAATCACGGAAGAAGTTGTCAGCAATTCGGCACACCAGGCAGCAATTGCAGCTCGTACGCGTGTATAATTTTTGCTAGAGTCGAACAACTTCGAGCCATTAAGCAAAGCAACGAGCTCTTGGCTTACTTTCGATCGAACAGCAGGAGAAGCTGCGCTTGCGTACGCGGCTGCAAATGATGTAAACGCCTTCAAAGCATTCGCTCCAGCACCAGTGCGTTGATCTTCTTCTGCGAGACAACGAACAAGCAGAACCTGGAAAGCTTGTTCTGATGCTGCAACCAGTGTGGGTGCGCGACCTGCAAGCAGTGATAATGACTCGTACACACCCTGTCGAAATTCACGCACAAACTCAGCACTGGATGCTTCGCTTTCAGCATGTGGGTTCATCAGTACGCGTAATAGTGTTGAGAATAGCACAGGCCCAACTAGACCCTCCAACAATGCAAGCTGGCAGTGATGGAATGTCCATTCGCATAGCCTCACACTTGCCAGCTTGATTTTGTTCGCAACATTCGGTGGTCGTGACACCTCAGCGCCGAACATCAACTGGCACAATAGCTGTAACATCATGGGAAGAACATTCGTCGCTTCTTTAGAAACCGAAAGCAGAGCCAGGGCCTGAAGAATACTACCATCGGCCAAACGAGACCGATTAACCAACAGAACTGCGTCTGCACCCTCGAATGTCCCCGAGTTTTGAGCCACTTGGCTTCCAAGGACCAGTGTCATCAATCGGCGCATCACGTCGGCGTCTTCTAACTCTTTCTCCTCATACTTGATCACACGCGACAATTGCTCTTCACAAAAAGCTTTCACGGCGTGGTGAAAAGATGCACTACCTGCGACGTAAACTGGGATCTTGTTTTTTGTCGGGATCTCCATTTCCTTTACAAGTCTCAAGGCATGCAGCTGGCGTTCGTAAAGCTCTTCACGTTTTAATTCGAATACTTTCACTCTCTGAAGACGCTCCACTCGTGGTGTCATCAGACCATACATCTTCACCTCCGATGTTGATGATGACGGAAATTCATACAGCACCAGATCAAGCAAGAAATCTAGCAGCACCTCTACATTGGCGTTATGCTGGTAGTCCTTCTCCACATTATCTCCAGTAGCCAGCGTCGCACCCTCAGTTCCATGTTCATCTTGTTCACCTGGTTTCTTATCAATCGGAAAAATGGCAGCAGCATTGACAGGCAACGCACGCACCAACAGTTTAAAGAACGTTTCCTGCTGTGCAATGGAGAAGCTCGAAATACTCTTGGCAACTGAAGCCAGCACGGTCGTCTGCTGATCCGGCGACGCTGCGTCGAACCCCAATTCTGCACACACCAAACAACAGATCAATACTTGCACACACACAACCTAAAAAGCATAACAATCACCGCTATCTCACCGATGAATAGGAGCGCGAGGTTGTACGAGAAGACGGACAGGTCCGGCGTTTGCACCACTTCACACAGCGCATCCAGAGGCAGCGCAGGGCGTGTCAGCGCCTGCAGACGCGTCTTGATGTGTGCGACCACTTGTAAAATCTATATCGCCATATTCTTATTAGAAATTACATATTTTCTTACACTAAAAGATAAAGATTTTTCTGTGCGCACCTTGTCCTTCAACTGGATTTCCAGTGGCGCCACCAGCGAGCGCGGGAAGAGTCGGAGCAGCTGCGGCAGCAGCGACTGCAGCACCTGCAGCATGCGCTCGTCGTCCACGCTCGCCAGGCGGAACAGCACGCGGTCCAGCGCCTCCACGTCCTTCTGCAGCTCCGCCATCTTGAGTGCGGAATCGAGAATGCGGACCTTTCCGTCGTGGCGATGTCAGGAATGTTGGTCGATTGCGTTTTCCCTGACTTTAGTGACATGTTTCGGTATTGAGAGTGTCACTAAAGTAGAAAGTAGACAGTGACCGTCTCGCAGGACGAGATGGTCGGCGAGGAGCAGGTGCTAGAGGCGACGGAGGAGGCCTGCAGAGTGTACGTAGGGAACCTGCTGCCCAAGGCCAAGGAGCGACATCTCACGAGCAAGTTTGCGCGCTTCGGGACGATCCACAGCGTCTGGATCGCGCGCAGAGTACGCTATAAAGAGAGACCTGAGTGAGGCGTGGGCGGTGGTTCTGACGCTTTCGTGCAGCCTCCAGGCTTTGCATTTGTGCGGTTCGCAACTCCAGATGCAGCACAGCAAGCGGTGGAATTCTGCAGAGAGGATGGAGCCATGGAGATCCTGGGCAAGTCCGTGCGAGTTCAAATGGCGGGGAACAAGGACAGGAAGCACTCGACTGGGATGGAGACGGAGCTGAAGAATACCGAGAGAAGAGAGACAGAAAAGGAGGCAGATGCAAACACAGTACGGACTTCCAATAACGGTGGCGGCAGAAGGAGTCACAGTTCCAGACGTCGTGGGCGATCGGAAGACGAGAGAGAACGCAGTCGCGAACGTCGAGATACTCCAAGCAGAAGCAGGGGAAATGATGAAGATGGAAGGTGTAGTGTGAGAGAGCGTCTACATGACAGGAGGTCGAGAAGCAGCAGTAGAGAACGTTATCGCCGAAACAGGCACCGGTCGAGATCGAGGTCAAGAGAAAAGAGGGCGAGAAGTCGAAGCAGGTCCTGGACAAGATTGCGGCGTGCGAGTCGTAGTACCAGTCGAAGCCGCAGTAGGAGCAGGAGTCGAGAACAGGGTGGTGCAAAGAGAAGAAAGATGTCGCGCAGCTCAAGTCGAGGTCGGCGGTAAAATGCTTGTCTTGCGTGAAAGCTGGCTCGAGACGCGTTGCTGTGGTCTTCGAGAACTCGGAAACTCGATTTTAAGGCTGGAAAAAATGTGCTATCATGAGGCGAAGCTGCATCAGTTGCGTACACTCCACGGAGCACTCTTGGATCGCTCAAAGGCTACATGGCCCTATATCATGCTGAACGGTACACAATGAAAGCTGCTCATTCAATATGTATGATTATCTGGCCGAGTGTGCTGCCGGAGAGGGCACGTAGGCTTGATATCAATCACACTTTCAACATGCTAGGTAATATTCGTGTTGGATGGTCACTATCATCAACGGCATCAGGATAATGAGATTGCAGCGCTTGCATGTTGCATGCTTCGTGCAGTGTCAGCGGACCCCAATTAAAAGATACTTTCACAGGCTAGCTACATTCCCAAGTTGAAGTTGTCCGACGAGTTTCCAAGTCTCTCGTTGCGCTCATGCTACAATGCACTCTTCTTCATGAAGCTGTTTATCTCCTTGGACTGCAGGTATCATGTCTTCATGGTTCCTTAATAGCAGTGCAGCAATGTTAGCTCCTTCCCGTTCATCGGAGACCTTTGCCTTAAAACCCCACAGACGGGTCGATCCGGGAACACTCCGGCCTCATTCGAGTTTTCGCCGCCCCGAGCACACCCGCCCCCAAGCTACATCCAACACCGATGGCTGCTCCACCCCAGAGTTTCCCCGTGGACGCACTCCGAGGCACGTCCAGTCGCACCATCCTCGCAAGTCTCCGCAACAGATGCAGCCACAACGAAGAGAACTGTCAGCTCTGTTCACTTGTTTGTGACGGGGTTCACTCCCTTCACGACACCGTGGCTCCACTGGAACAGGGCAGCCTCACTAAGCGCAAATACGCCGAGGTCTTAGTGCGCTTCGTCAAGCTGACGCACCGGGACCCGCTCCTGCAGCGTCTCGCTGCTAGCAACATCACGCGATACCGAGCACGCGAACTTCTCTTCGTTCTCGATGCCGTGGCGACCGATGCTGGATCCATCGACTATGCAGCCGGACAGTGGCAAGACGCGTGGGTTGATGCTGGGGAGGCGCAGCGCTCCAGTTTGATGGAAGCGGTCTCTGCTTCCAACGAGCGTGCGTTGGTGAACGAGCTAGCAAGCGAAAGGCAAATTGAGGAGGTGCTCATGATGCTGTACACTGGTCTCGAAACGAATGAGCCGCCCGAGTTTCTGCAGTTCAAGAGGGAGATATACAACAAAGTTCGCTGCTTTTTGAAAGGGGCGGGGCCAGAGATGTTCGACTGGTATATTGCACGAGATCGAGTGGAGGTCGACCACGACCGCTTCATCGGCGATGGCACATTTGGTGGGGTCTATCATGGGTCGTTGATGACGCAGAATGGTGACATACA
>AUWJ02010363.1:0-24628 GCA_000468175.2 Phytophthora cryptogea
CAACTTTCATTTTCTTTACTCGCTTTTAAAACTTTCCTACTTACGTCGGCCCAAGATACACGACCCCGACGGAGAAGGACCGCGACAAGACGGTGCCTAAATTCAGCGTGGTGTGAGTGCGGGTAAACAGCCCCGCAGGATCCTAGCAGTAGATAGCCTGGCGACGGAGTGGCTCGAGTGATCAACAGAGGGTACAAAGCGGGACCCCGGTAACCAGTCCACGACACCCCACTCCAGGATCCAGGACGCAGATCTGCGCGCGAGAATTGACGGCCCGCAACACACAAGGAAATCAACCCCAAACGCGTGTATATTCGGTAGTAGCGTGCGTGTGGTAGGCGAAAGGAGCCTGTTGCCACCGGACACCGTTCCCTTGCTAGGAACAGGACTGGAGTGTGAAGTGCAGTCGCGGCACCAGACGGTTGTGGTTTAACTGCAGCAAGATCAACGATCCGAAAGTACAGCGAGTACGGAGGCTATAGCTCTCCATCGTGTGGTGGCGATACGTTTTATGGGGCTTGTCGAGGGCCCACCCGCTGCTCGTCCTGCGCGCTGCAGACCTGCCAGTCCCACGCCCAAAGTTCTGACCTCGTGACGCAAGCGGTCAATTTTACCTCGGAGCCGCAGCTTCGGATGGGGCGTCGGAACTTGCTTGTCCGCCTTTAGCACTTCATCGCTCATACTCGAGTCGTCGCCAGCTGAGCCTTCCGCGGCGTTTCCTTCGTCCTCGACGTCGAGCATCGGGAGGATATCTGCGACGAAAAGTTGCTCCTCTCCTCCTCCAAATCGGAATCGCATGGCTGTTGTCGTCTCGGTGTGGGAAAGCCAGAATGATGCCGCAGAGCGGTCTAATCCGGAGCTCACATAATCACACGCGAAAGTGGTGTGCCGCACACAACACAAAAGTCTCCATCGACCCGCAGCAGCACCGAAGAAGCGCGTGCGAGGCGAGCGCCAGCGCCTATAGGACGTACAGTGGCGGCAGCGTAAGAAACACGAGCGACATCATCTGGAGGAGACGGCGCAGCAGCTCGAGACGCAGTTGAATCAGCTGCAGCATGACAAGGGACGTCTCTGCACTTTTACTCCTTCCATCAGAGACAATTGAAACGAGGTCAAGAGGCAGGAAAAAGCAGAGAAGATGAAGCAGAAACGATTCAAAGCTGAGCTGCTGAATTTGACGCTCAGGAGGGCGGTGGCCTGTGAGCTACAAGTGGCCAAGTCGTTACGGACGGCGGTGCTCAAACGACCTCACATGACGGTAACTCACTGCAAAGAGTAGCGTACGTTATTACGTGGCATCTGACTGAGTTTGTGATACTGTTATAACCGAAGGTCATGGCTCACGTGCATCGTGGAGGTTGCCCGGAGACAGTGGCGACCCAAGTACAGCATTCGCCATGCTTACAATGCTGCAACCCAACCACTCTTCATTTAAATCCTACTGCAGTGCGGCGAGAAATCGAAGCGGCGTTGCAGGTGCGCCAACAGGTTGTTGATGAGCTCAACTCTAGTGCGACAAATGACTCGCTTTATTTTCATTGCAACGTTCGACTCGATCCTGGTGCGGGACCTACCTACCACGGAGGTTTCTGTGACAACCCCAGTGAATTGTGATGCTCGGAGCAATGGTGGCGCTACGGGTCCACGCTGCATTCCGGTGAGCTCTGTCCAGGAACGGTTCGTAGTGAATGGCGGTATCTAACATTTCGACGTTATTGTTGGTAGGAGCCTCGACGCACTGGAGGCCTTTCAAACGAACAACAATTTACTGTTGAGCTGGGCGCTGCACACCAAACTGTGCTTCTTGACGGTTTGGCTCAACACGTGATTTTGACGACGGATGTCGACGACTGATTCTGTGGACGGCTTTATCGTTCGACAGGTGTGGGGCTCTCTGCTTCAGAGAATGCACTTGGCTAGCTGTTTATCCGTTGCCGTCGGATCCGGCAAACGAGTCAATGGTTCGTATTCAGTACTCAGTTGCTGCTGAAAAGACTGGGGGTTGCACCGTGATTGGTGGTGAAAATATCGACAAAGTCCGTGATCGCGCGTTGGGTGCAATGGGAAAACAGATTAAGGTACGATATTTGGCGATGCAGCGTGAGATTCTACTTCAAACAGGACGGGGTGATCTCATTAGTTTTGTCGGACACTAAGCGCTTTCCGACAGGTGCGAAACAACAATGTTGAACCCGAGGGGATTCAACATGCTGAGTGTCTAAAAATTCACGCCGCAACGAGAGCTGATTTATGCGGCCACAAAGATTATGAATAGTGGCGCGTCGTAATGGAGTGGTAACGTTGTTCATCCGGAGACGCTCTCAACAAATTGAGCATGTCCACAATACATTTGTATACCTGCAAGGTGCTGGATTTTGAAGTGAGACCGTCAACACGTTCGAGCATGTTTCTCCGTAGTGATTTAACACGTCGACGTTGTTGACAATGCACGGGTTACTTACTGGCAAGGTCTGCATAAACATAACTTGATATAGCGGCCACAATTCCACGGACGAGAACTTTTCAATTGAACGCTGCACTTCGAAAATGAACACTGAAGATGGGATCCCTGTTACGCTGTCGGAACTGATGGGGATACTGGAAGCCATGGACAAGGCTTCTTCGAGCTGCATTTGTATTAGTCGTGAAAACGGACGAGCTGAAGACCGAGCGTCATCAAACCGTAAGATTACGAGTAAGAGCAAGGCAAGGAAGCGAATTCGAAAAGTGGGGTCCGTGCCATACTCAACAGACTTACAACGGCGAAGACGGGCAGAACTCCTAGCATTGCGCTTGGAAGCTCAAGACCTAGAAGATCAACTGGCGCGACTACAGCAACCTCCCAATGAAGGTGCATCAACGTCAGTGGGAGAAACGCAGACTGAGGAACGCAAAACGTCTAGCCCCCTAGCAATCGAGCGGAAGGGACGTCAGCTTTCAGAGAGCATGAATCGAGAATTGAAGGCGGTCATGGCTCAACGACTGCATGCGCTCGATTCCATTCAGAAGCTACTGGTAAACTATGATATTCGTAAGGTACGTGTTCGCATTACACCATTTCCGTTATGCATATGCTTACGTCTGCTTAATGTGCCCAGGATATCGAATTTGTGTTTGAGTCTGAAAAGCTGCAGAACCAGTCGTCGACTGCTTACACAGCTGAGATCACACTGGCTGAACTAACGAAGATCATGGATTGGATGTATCTTCAAGCAAGTGCAGTATTTCCTGAGATCGCTGGGCGATTCACCACTGTCCTAACATCGAACAGAAAATGTCACGAGATATGTGGCAACTTGGATGGCGACTGTATCGAAACAATCTCTATCACGCCGATGCCGTGTACAATTATCGAATCACGGAATATGCTCTGGTACCAGCTTGTCAGCAGAAAGAGTGTTGAACCAGACAAACTTTATCGATTCGTAAGTGTGGCGAGACCATCAGTGGGTATTTTGACTCACACTCACACCTTGTTTGTGCTTTACTACTTGCAGATTCGGACAAAGCACGGTACGTCGCTCGAGCTGAGTTTCACCTTGCCATTGCGGGACGAAGACCTCCAGATATTGTACGTTGACGCAGTAAGTGTCTACCGCATGTACGAAGATCCAAATAGGTTTATTCTTGTCGGCAAGTCCCACGAGCTGGCGGTCTGAGCTCGAAACACGTCACTGGACAGTCATTTCGCCGTCGCCAAGCAATCCACAAGCTGAGTCGGTCGTGCGAAGTTGCAACGAGCTGCACGTGAAACTGTTCGATTGCTCCTCAGTGGAAACAATCCTGCTGGGCAATAAGCTGCTCACGTGCTTCGTGCCTTTATGAAGGTGGTGCAGGATGGTCGTGCTTTTATGAAGGTGGTGCAGGATGGTCTTGCCCGCAATAATTCGTCTCGCCCATGATCGAAATGTTTCAAGAAATTGGTGAACTAGATGAGCTGAATCAAGACTGGAATTGGCAAGGCGCTGTATAAATTTGCATCGCCCAGCTGCTGTCCATCCGATGGAAGCAGGGGCCAAATGCTTACAAGAAGTCTACAGTCCCCATACTGAACCGGCGGTACTTCGAGTCCCACGTAACCTCGATCTAACTTTCAAGGGGCAGCATTTACAGAGTGCCCTCTACATTCATGGTGGTCTCCATACTGCAGGTCGTGCGGCACAGAGCGGGTGCGGCATTTCAATTCCGCCCTCGGCATAGACGAGGCTCGAGTGTGGAGACCTCCACGACCTCCGACCTCACGTACTTGGGTTTCTATTGTTTAACTCAACGGACAGAAGGGTGGTCACCCCTAGGAAGGTCAACCGCCGCCAATGCTGCGTGGATGCATTTTTGTCAACCAACTGAACTGCGATTGTGACGTCGGCAAAAGGCAAGTGGATGAAGTCCGAGTTATTCCCATCCTGCCATACGTCGTCCAAATGCTCATTCGTCAACTTGCCCCGCTACGAACGAGTCGCACGTAACCTGACGCAAGACCGACGACCATGGGCACAGTAGACAAGAAGAACGAGGCGTCCAGGATGGAGCCTGCCAAGTGGTACGAGAACTGTCTGTGGCAGCCCAAGCTCATGTACGCCATCTCCAACGTGCAACAATCATCCGTTGCCATCTTCCTGGCTGTGTACTACCAACAAACCGCTGGCTTCTCCAAGGTGCAGATTGGTCTGCTGCAGACGCTTCCATGCGTCTGTGCCATGGTGTCTCCTCCCATTTGGGGAGCCGTGGCCGACTACATCCACAACCAACGCCTCGTGCACAATTTCTGCATTATCTCGGGTGGTCTGCTCATGTTCTCCATCCAGTACTTCTACTGGTCGTACCATTGGACACTTGCAGTGCTCGTGCTGGCCAACTTCCAGTCTATGCCTGCTGGATCGCTCATGGACCACGCAGTGCTTGACATGATTGAGAAGGTGGGGGGAGAGTATGGCAAGCAGAGACTCTTTGGTGCTGTCGGATGGGGTACGGGCGCGTACATCACGGGTCTGGCGGTGGCTGCTGCTGGTATTTCGTGGGCGTTCAACATCAGTCTCATCTTCATGTTCGCGTCGCTACTGGCGCTGCGTACCATTCCACCGGTCAAGGACGGACACCACGACAACACCCACTCTGCGGTCGAGGAAGGCGGCAAACCCGCTCGCAAGCCGTCGTTCGCCGACAACATGCGCCGTATCTGTGAGAAGAAGGATGTGCTCATGCTGCTGCTGGTCGTGTGCTTTATGGGCCTCATGTACGGCGTGCTGTCGAGCTTTCTGGCGCTCAACCTGTTCAACTTGTCTGGCGGGAACGCCCAGATTGTGGGCATTGCCATCATGTGCGAGACCATCTCGGAGCTGCCGGCCTTCTTCTTCTCGCACGCTATTATCAAGAAGCTCGGTACGGTGAAGGTGTTGCTGGTCTCCATCACTGCGTACGCGCTTCGTATCACGTATTATGCCGTCATGACCAATGCCTGGAGTGCCATTCCGTTCGAGTTTCTGCACGGATGCACGTTCGGTCTGGCCTGGGCTGCCTGCACGCAGTACATCTACGCCGCCGCTCCCAAGGGCTGCGAAGGAACTGTCATGGGTCTGCTGAACGCGACCCAGAACGGCTTGGCTCGTGCAGTGGGCACGATGGTGGGCGGGTACTTTTACCAGCACTACGGTGCTCGCGTCATGTGGGCTGTCACGGATCTGGGTGTTCCGCTTGCGTTGCTGTTCCTCGCTGCGTTTGCGTACCTCAAGAGCGAAAACGATGAGATTGTGTCGGGTCATGATGTCGAGGCCGAGGAATCCGAAATGTTCTCGCCGCACCACCACTCGAAGGCAATTAACTCGAGCGCGCCGTCCTATGACGAGATTGAGTAAAACTGAGCGTAGGTTGACGGAGCAGTCCGTACAAATACATCTCCAATTCCGTTGCCCAATGATTCTAGCGTGCACACTGTGTTTGTATGATAACTGGCTTTTGACAGTTCGGTACAGGTGTCTCTGTAGTCGAAAACCAAATTATGGAAATGTACGGACCAAATTACGAGGTCCAGGGTTTAGCTAATCGCAATGGACGAATCGCTGCAGAACTCGATGGAACTGGAACAAGTCGCGTCACTGACGCTGGAGGAGGCGCTAGAGCTCATCGACAACTGCGACGTCCTCCCAGGACTGGACCTCGTCGAGTGTGGAGCTCTGGACCTCGCGGCAGGAAGCGGCTCCGATGCGTCGACGCAATCTGTTTCCAAGCCCAAGAAGCGAGTGCGAAACCCTCAGAACGACGTTCGTAGACGTCAAAGGAGGAAAGAGGAGCGACAGCAACTGAAGGACCAAGTGCAGCAGTTTGAGGCTCTAGTGGAGAGACTCCAGCGTAATAAACGACGCACTGCTGCCACTTCACTGGAGACGAGAGCGTTGACTCAAGAACAATTGACCGTGTCTCCTTGGCTCCAAACGGCGGTCCAAGAGGAGCAGAAGCGCCACAAAGCGGAAGAGCTCAATGTGAAGCTCAAGACTCTGCTGGTTGAGCGTCTACAGACGGCTGGAGTGATTCGAGATGCATTGGTGAAGGAGAAAACTCTTTTTGCGGTACGTTTGGAGGTTTTTGTAATGCAGCGTCGGTGGTATGTAAACTAACTTTGATATGTACTGTAGGGGATGGATGTGAACCTGGGGCTGAATCGACAAGTTCCTTTAGATCAACAACCGATGAAACTCAATGCTGGCGAGGATATATTCTCGCGGTTAAGAATTACTGTCGGCACCACCTTTGATGACACGGACGCTGTGTTTCAATCGTTCCCGGCAAATAGTTTTGACTCGCTGGAATGCATCTCCCGAGTCAAGCAGGAAAGTCGAACCAGTGGGCCCTGCGTCGAGTTGCTAACTACGACGCCACTTCCGTGTAACTTCAAAACTGCCAAGAGCATGTTGTGGGAGGTTGTTGCGGATAAGGAATGGCCAGGCAAACAGGCAGCGTTTAGTCTGAAGGTGCGGCTAGTTTGTTTGGTATTAAACTGCTTTTTACGTTGCGACTTGCTTAACTTTCTCTTTTGACAGGCAAAAGAAAGCTCTCTGCAGTCGATGGAGCTAAAGTTTTCTATGGGTTTCGAAAACCTGAACAAAGCCCAAATCATGCTGGACGGTGCGACGTTGCTCCAACGGCGAGACGAGGAATATCGTACTGTGATGGCATGGTCGACCATTGTTGGCCACGAAACAGAACAACTCAATTTTCGGTCGCAGGGATGGATTGTCGTTATGCGATCTCCGGCTGATCTCGACGGTGCTTCGGTCGTGCGAACATTCTGCCGTATTTCGTCAGATGACTCCATGTCTTCTGGTTTTCATGGCCAAGAAAGCGTTCTGAAAAGGAAGATTCGGGGTGCTATCTTGCGTTCTATGGGAAGAAGGGTCAAGGACAGGGTCGAAAGTGTCCAGCAGAGTCTTGTCAACAGGAGTGGCGGTGGAGAGTTAATATTTATCTGATGCGTGTGACGACAGAGACAAATAATTAAGTTTTTAGTTTTTACGTGTACGATGCGTTCTTACGAGAGGATTGTAACAGAAGTTATTGCCGTAAATGTCAGCAACATTAAATCAGCGCCAATACGACGACAGCAACTTTCAAACCACATGTCATGCAAGTCCCCCGTCATCATTTCCAGTGCATAATATTTTCTGCTGAGGTTCGTCCTCTGATCTTAGTCCCTCATCTGCCTTTGCGAGCCCACGCACATTCTGACAAAATGGATGAGACGACGCTGTCGGAAGTTTTAACTCTGTTGGATTCGATCGACAGCAATGAAAGCGATGCAAGCTCTTCCACGTCGTTCGAGAGCGAGATGGTTTTGATACGGCCTCCAATAAAGTTCCCCCCCAGCACCAGACGCAGCTGAAAGCACCAAAAACAACGAAGGACCGGCGACGAAAGGAAGGCCCTGTTAGATATACAACAAACCTCCAACGCCGGAAGAAGGCGGAGCTGAAATCGCTGCGAGAGGACAGAGTCTCAATAAACAACTGGAACAACTACGTCTATCACGTCTCGGACATCTCGGCATGTTACCAACGTCGACTGCACCAACCACACACACGAGTGATCCCAAGCGCTTGGCGTACGTTGGCGATAATTGAGAGTGAGGGGCGTGAACAAGCGGAGCTTCTGAATCGGGAACTGAAGGCAATCATGGCTAATCAACTAAGAGCGCACGCCTCAATTCGCAAGGTTCTTGGACGAAGCAATGTGCTTGAGGTACGTAATACCTGGGATTGCTATACTATGGACAATTGTTGACAGCAGGAGTTCTGTTGTCATGTGTTGCTACAGGGAATGGAATTTGTTTTTGAGCCACAGCCAACATGCGATCGCCCTCTCAGCCAGCTAGATTTCAGTGACGCCATCCTGGCAGAGCTGTCAGGCAACCTCGGACAACTTCGTTTACAGATGGAGACTTGAAAGAAAATCTCTCAATTACGTGTAGTAGTCGGAACAACTACCATGAAACTCAGGGAAATACCGTCGAGACCAGTTCGATCACGCCGATGGCTTGTTCGACCCAGCATGCGACTCAGATTCTCTGGCATCACATCATGTCCAAAAAGAACAAAGATGTCGAGAAGTCCTTCTGCTTCGTAAGATTGTGTTCGAGACTTCTGTACCGCAGCTTACTAACTATTTCATGATGCGTTGTTGTACAGGTGCGATCAAGGAATCCCTACTCGGGCGAGAGGAATTGTATGGCAAACCTACCTGATGGAAAGGGTACAGTGCTGAACCTTGACGGAGTGAACATCGTCAAAAAGTACCAAGAAGAGGGTCGAGTAGTCTTGGTTGGAACAACAAAATGGTTTCTTCCGACGGGAGGACTTCAGTTCGAAGATCACCACTGGACAATCGTTTCTCCTTCTCCTGAAGACCCATTGAACGCGTCTGTCGTGAGGAGTTGTTATCACCTGCGGGTAAACCAAGTGGACACCGCATCAGTTCTTCCGCTGGACGTTGCTCGCGTTGAAGTTGACTCGATTGGGAAAAAACTGCGCAACCTTTTGCAGCTACAGCAGAACGTTCTACTCGAAAACATTAATCCCATCGGCGGTGCTGTGCAAGTGGCACTGTGAGCCATTTGATTTTCTCGAATAATGCCGTGGAGTTCTTGTGATTCAGCGGTATCAATCAAGTCTTGCACATCAGACCAACTTTAATTAATTAATGCAATACAAATAATCAAAGCAATTCATGTACATGCATACACAGTAGTGCGGTCTGCTTCACTCGTGACGCTTGCGCTGTTGTAGCGCCTGGTCAACTAGAACATTTTCAATCATCTCGTTACTGGCGGAAATGTTTGCAGCGGTCGAGTTCAGCACAAACTCTGTCAGGGCACCAGTCTTGGCGTCGTCATTCAGTGTTTGGTCGGACAGATCAGGGGTGATGATGTAACACGTCTGCACGAGCGTGAAATCATCGTCGTCGGCACTGTCGTAGTTGTGGGCACGCGGTTTAATCACCACATATCCTTTCTCCTGGAAATGAATACCGGCAAACCGCTTGTTAGAGAACTCAAGCGGCTCAATGAGCGATCGCCACACGACCACGACCCGATCTTCCTCCACGTAGCGGCGCAAGATCTGCTTGACGTTGAAATCAGCCTTCGTTTTGCTGTTGGCATCATACATTTCCATGCCGAAACTCTCGACCATGGTATCCTCCGTTGATTCGATCGAGCCAGCTGATTTGGAGTGATACCAACGGTAGGGGATATCCGTGCCCTTGAAGTGTTGCCACACAGCCTCACCCGTAGCATGCATGCCAAACGGCAGCATCTTGTTGGCAAAGATCTCGAGGTGCATGCCGTTCACACCGTCGTGCATTTGAGCATCGCTCTTCGGAGCCTCCGTACGGCCAAGACCATTGGCTTCGAAAACAGCGTCAACTTCACGGTACGACGCCTCGACACCAGCGAGCAGCACTTCAAAGATTCTGGCGTCAGCACGAGGATCGGACGTCCGAACCACACGATTGGT
This sequence comes from Phytophthora cryptogea, assembly GCA_000468175.2. Taxonomy (NCBI): domain Eukaryota; phylum Oomycota; class Peronosporomycetes; order Peronosporales; family Peronosporaceae; genus Phytophthora; species Phytophthora cryptogea. The sequence continues at coordinate 10,005 of AUWJ02010363.1, forward strand.
GTGCTTCGTGCGTTTATTGCTGCCGCACGACTCCATGGCACGCAGCACCGTGCGCTTCCTGAGGATCTGTTCCATACTTTTGGCGATTTTAATCTGTCCCTCCAACACCATTCTGAGACGAGCATTCTCCCTCTCGGCTGTCACTCGCCGCTTGAGCTGGCGCCCACACATTTTCTCCCAGACACGAGGGACCCCGTCATCACTGTGGTGGGTGTCGTGGTTCGTAGCCAAGTCGGTTGTTGGAGCATTTGACTTGGGTAGGGGGCTGTCTCCACTCCCTTTGATCTCCTGCAGTTTTTGCAGCTCCAGCTCCATGTCAACCACTTTCTTGCGTAGATAAAGCAGCTCCAGTTTGCGTTCATCGCGTGCCTTGTTCGGGTTGTATCCGAGGGGTTTCTTGCGTACATAGGGTTTCTTTTGGCTGTTAGTGGTGGGACTACTGGAGTTGTCAGAGGTGGAGGAGGTTGCAGCCTGAGGAGGAGGACACGGAGCCACCTGGTGGCGCTTGAAGCGACGTTGGGAGATGAACTTGGGAGCGACCGCAGCGAGAGCAGCAGCGCAGCCGCCACGTTTCTCCGTCAGAACCTCCTTTTCAACGAGTGGGGGAAGCTCTGCACTGAGCGCGTCCAGCACCTCATCGGCCTCAGGATCATCGAGTGATGGGAGCACTGGAAGGTCGTCCTTGGATCCGCTGAGTTTGTCTTGGGGTCTCTGCTGCTCGTCTAGAAACGCCAGAGCAGCAGCAAGCGTCTCGTCAGCTTCCCCTTCGAGTAGGAACGCCATGAAGATCTCGACTTGTGCCCTTGGACGCGACTTAGAGAATGGAGATTCGCCATGGAGCACAAGCAGATATGGACCTGTATAAACGTATAGTTTTGTACAACTTATTCTGTAAAATCCAAGAATAGCCTTGTAGGACTTGTGTAATATGATGACCTTTCATAGTACAAGTGTACCACTATGAGGAAGCAACAATTACCATTGTACATGTAGAAGCTTCTTGTGGCGTGTCACCGGTTGATGAGTGTATCGGGATGAGTCACGATCGGGATCAGGTGAGTGAAGGTGTACCAGTCAGTTCGTAAGCAATGTATCTAGGCGGCAAGACTCGCCTCTCCTTGGCGCTTGTTGAGCGCTTGGTCCAGCAGGACGTTCTCAATGAGCTCGTTGCTGAACGTCGTGTTGGCCGCCGTGACGTTCAGCACGAACTCGGTGAAGTCGCCCGCTGCAGTCATGTCAATGCGGCACCCTGCAGCCATTTGAGGCGACACTAGGCTGCACATCTGCAGAACGGTAAAGTGGCCGTTGCCCGAGGGGATCGACGTGGGCTGCCGTGTCACGACGTACCCCTTGTCCACAAAGCCGAAGCTCGAGAAGGGCGAGTTGCTGGGGTCTAGCGCTTGTCCGATGGACACCCACACCACGACCTGCTTGTCAGCCTCAACAAAGCGTCGCACGACCTGCTTGATACGGAAATCTGCAGTGGTCGTCTTGCCCGTGAACTCCATCGTGAACGCCTCCATAATGGTGTCCGAGGAAGTCTCGAGATTCTACAACCAGCATCAAAATGCAAAGGGTACCCACGACAAAAATCAAGCAACGTTAGCTAGACATCAACTCGTCAATAGCGGTTAGGCGCGCGTACCTGAGTGACATTCTCGTAGACCACACCGCGGTGCTTATCATTGCCTTTGAAATGGTTCCAAACTGCAGTAGTCACGGCTTCGTACTCGAATGGCAGCACCTTGTTGGCAAATACGTCGAGATACATCCCGCTAGCTCCTTCACGCATCCGGGCGTCTCTACAAGGAGTGTCCAAGCCCAGCAAACCGTTAGTTGCAAATACGGCCTCCAACTCGGCATAAGCCGTCTCGACGCTCGTGATGAGCGCCTCGTAGGTGTCCTTATCCACCAAGAAGTCGAGGGTGTGTCCTTGAGACGACAGGTCTCCGGAGGCACCCACCACCTCAGCGCATCCAGACACTTGCTGTCGAGCCCGCTTTTGCAGTAGCGTCTCCATGCTCTTTGCCAGCTTCACCTGGCTCTCCAGTACAAGCTTTAGCCTTGCGTTCTCACGCTCCGATTTTTCTCGCCGCTGCTGCTGGCGAGTAGCGATGTCTCTCCAAATGAAAGGCATTTTGGAAGACGAAGCTGCACACCTGGACGATGCAGCAGTCAAGGCCTGAGATTTACTGTCTGACCAAGATGGGGGTGGCTCACCGTTGGAGATGGCTCGAACGTGTCGGCGATGACGCATCGAATCCAGTTCCCTCTCCATCTGCTCCACCTTGCTGCGAAGGTACGCGAGCTCATGCTTGCGTTCGTCCCGCGCTCGATTTGGGTTTACCTTGACGCGACGCTTCGTCTTGGCCAGAGTCGTTGGTGTGTTCTTGGCTGCTCGGCCGCTGCGACGACCTTGCGCAGAGACGTCTGGAGTCCCGACATTCGCCACAGTAGGCGGCAGAGGCGTCGGCAGGACGTGTCTGGATGCTGTAGTTGGCGTTGCCAATGTGGTTGTCGTGGCTGAATGTATAGTTGCGTCGCTGTCATGTTCCGAAGAGGACGAAAGCGTCTCCAGCAGCAGTCGGTCCAGGTCCGCGTCTAGTCGGATCTCTCCCTCCCCTGTGGCGGCACCGACGGCTGCAGCCGTTGGTACGGACGCCACTAGTAAGGTGTTATGTATTGGAATTGCAGGACCGGTGACCGCTGGCAGTGCGTCCACGTACGACAGCGCTGCCTCCAGCGCTTCCACTTCGTCATCGCCCAGGAGCAGCGGCATGAAAGCCGGAATTATATTTGAAGTGAATGCCCAAACAATAAAGTATTGTCCGGACCCTCCAATAATTATTGAAGTAATTATTGTCCGGTGCCTGAGTGAGCCCAGTGCCATTACTTTGCCAGTTGCAATGCAAGATGCCCGGTGCAATTCATTGCTTGGGTCAAGGTCGAAGGAATCAAAACAATCGACGCACACACATAATTTGCTTTTCTATTGATGGTCACCGCCAATGTATAGCCGCGTCACGAGCCTGACGGCGATTCCGCCTTTTGCTTCGGGAGCAGTGACTGGTCCATCAGCACATTCTCGATCAACTGCTGGCTGGACGTGATGGTGGCCACCATGAAGCTGAGTACGAACTCGGTGAACGTGCCGACAGTAGAGAGGTCGAACGTGCCTCCCTCGGATATTTGGGGCGACACCAAGCAGCAACTCTGGAACATGGAGAAGTCGTCGCGGCCCCGTACGCGCTTGCTGATCACGTATCCCTTTTCGCGAAACCCGAAGCTGGCGAACGGAGACTTGGAATTCTCCAGCGCAGATGCAGTGGACACCCAGACTACGACTTGGCGGTCTGCTTCCATGTAACGCCTCACAACCTGTTTCACGCGGAAGTCAGCGGCCAAGTCGTTGGCCATGAACTCAATCGCGAACATCTCTGCCACTGTGTCAGATGACGACTCGAGATCCTTTGAGTTCAATACGCAGGAGCATGGTCAGACAACAACGCCCCAACCTACGTCACCTCAATACTCAGTACCCGTACCTTGGAGAAATTTTCATACAGGTTCCCACGATGCTTCTCACTGCCGCGGAAGTGGCTCCATACAGCCTCGGCAGCCGTGTTGAAGTCGAACGGCAGCATTTTGTTCGTAAAGATATCAACGTACATCCCCTCTGGCCCTTCACGCATATGCGCGTTCGTGCACGCCGTCTCCAAGTACTTGAGGCCGTTCGCTGCGAGCACTTCGTCAACCTCATGGTATGCTGCCTCAGCGCGGGCTAGCAGTGTATCGTAAGTGTCCTTGTCAAGAAGAAGGTCCCATGTAGAGCCCTGCACACTGCCGACACCGTCTGCCACCACACCATTAAAGCCAGCCAACTGCTGCCGCGTCCGCCTCTGCATCACTGCCTCCATACTCTTCGCCAGCTTAATCTGGCTTTCCAGGACTAGCTTCAGGCGCGCGTTCTCGCGCTCGGCTTTCTCTCGTCGCAGTTGCTGCGTCGCTGCCATCTCGCGCCAAACTGGTGGCATCCCCACTGTGTCCACAATCGACTTCATCGTGGTGGTCGTGGTGGTCGAGTCCTTGTTTTCGATGTACTGTTGGCGAAGCGACAGCAATTGATCTTCCATTTGCTTCACCTTGTTGCGCAGGTAAGCCAGCTCATTCTTGCGGTTATCGCGCGCTCGATTCGGGTTCAGTCTCACGCGCCTCTTTGTCTTCCCGCTTGTAGCCTCCCCACTGCTTCGAGAGCCCCGACGAGCGGCTCCGTTACCGTTACCCTGCAGAACTCCGTTGTTGCTGGAACTTTCACCTTCGGAGATCATCACCAACGCTGCCGGCTCCGTCTTGACGTCCGTAGACGCACTAGGAGATCCCGAGAGCCCAACTTCCAGCAGCAAACTCTCCAGCTCCTCGTCCGCGACGACGTCACCCCCTCCTCCTCCAGTCATCCCAATGCTGGTAGGCACTGGCTCCGTCGGGGGGGAGTTATAATGCAAGGAAGAGCCATGGAGCTGCTCGTGGCTGTGCGGCAGACCCCCGTGCGTCGAAGAGTCGTGCGGGAAGTCGTCTACGAAGGAGAGCGCCGCCTCCAGCGCCTCCACCTCGTCGTCGTGCAACAGCAGCGCCATCTCGGGCACGACGGGGCAGCAGCAGAAAAGAATTGCGAGTTCTATGAACCGGCTGGTCATCATTTGACAGGTCACAATCCGACGACACAATCGAATGGCTGCACGCTTGAACGTCAACCTGATCTGACCGCCATCGCACCAGCATGGACAGCCGCAATCAGGCCTGGGCGTGGGAGTGGGTCGATGAAGGCAAGGGTGAAGGTGTTCGTAGGCGGCAAGATACGTTCGTGGCAATAAGTATTGCTCAGGTTTGCCTTCTGTTGGGCATATTGTGTCAGACGGCCCCGTATCTAATGGGACGCCCACATACAAATGCTAGCTTAGTTACAGTAGTCGCCGACCTCGCATCTGTCATACATTGGTACCTATTTGTTGGTACGTGTGCCAAGGCGACCTAATCAGTACTCGATTTGCCGATAAGAGATGCGCCTGGAGGCGATGGAGGAGGAGGAAGCGGCGCTGGAGGAGGCGCTTTCGTTCCTTGCCGACTGCGAGACGTCCACCGAGTGGCTGCTAGGAGCGGACGCAGCGTTGGACCTGGCGGATCTGGAGCTCAGCAGCCACGACGGCCAACTGGACGAGGACTTGGAGCTGCCGTCGCTCACTGAACAGCCCATCACCGACTTGGAGTCGCCCAATTACCCCCAGCAAGACACGACTCTGTGTGGAGCTATGGCTGCAGACTCTGCGCTGGCCCTTACGACGCTTAGTGGGAGTATAATTCCTTCGTCTACAGGCAGCCCCAGCTCCATCTCGAGCAGTCCGACACTCCACCCGAAAAATCCCAAGGGCAGGAAACCCAAACAACCAAGGAAATACTCGAATCGAGCTCGAGACGCACGACGGGAGGAGCTGGTGTATCTACGGCAGAAAGTCAAGGACCTGCAGCTGCAGCTGGACCAACTGCGCAACACGCACAAGCCCCAGACAGTGTCGGCTCCGTTCTCGTCCGTTGCGGCTCCACCTTCGGCTGCTGAGCTGCAACATGCCAAGACAAAGAGGAAATTGGCCGCCATGCGCGCTGCCAAGTTGTCTACCAGTACACCATCCGCTACGTTCTCGTCAGTGGCGGCACCTATGGCGAGCACAGCCTCGCCAGCACACTTGGCTGCAGTGTGGGGGGATATGGCACAGCGCCAGGCGCTGGAGCGGCAGAAGGCAGAGCGTGAGAACGTACGACTCAAGTTGGTTTTGGAGAAGCAGATCAAGATGGCCAAGAGCCTCGAGCGCATACTCAGAAAGCGTCAAAATGAACGAGTAAAGTATCCTCATGTCTCGTGATGAGAGATTACCAAGTTTTTACTGACCCCGTTCCTTGATTTAAGGACACTCTTCAGGTTTTGGGCGGCCCAAGCAAACAGATACGCCGTGTGTCACCCGCACCGGGACCCAACGCTGCTCGGGATGACCGAGCAGATTTTGATATGCTGCTGTCCGGGATCGACAAATCCCGGCAAGAACTAGATGCCGTTTTCGAAGCCAATGGTTTGGGCCGCATGGAAACGGCACACCGTACTGCGAAAATCGAACACGACGCTACTCGGGGCATGGTGATGGAAATTTACGCGAACAAGGTGATGCCATTCGATATGCCTACGACAGGCAAGGCTGTTTGGCGGCACTTCGCGCACTCAATGGACCACATGCCTCACCGCACATATTATGAGAAGCAGCCGCTGCATATCGAAGCCAGCGATGACACCGTCGTTGAACGCTATGGACTGGAGATGACGGACGGTCATACGGAGGGCGACTTTCATGTGAAGCATATCATCAGGCGATATGTGGAGAAGGACCGCATTGTTGTTGTTTGGCGTACGATTACAGACACAGTGGAATTCTCGGCCGAGCCAACTCCAGGGATCCGCTTTCTAGAAAAGGGTTACATCGTGATCAAGCCCCCTGCTACAGGTCAGGAAGACTGCACACTGATGCAGACGTGCTACATCATTCGGCCAGAAATACGTGGCTGTAATGGACCAGATCAGTCACGGAAAGTTGGTGCTCTCACGGACTTCGTGTTGAGTTCCGTGAGTGGTAGCATCAGTGCAAGCCACCAAATGATCGAGAACGTCCTTCTAACTGGAGCACTCAAGAAACGAATCTAGATCTTAACTACATGTAGAAAGCGTGTAGCATATCAAGTCATGGCGGAATTCATCGAGTTTCAACGATAACGTTAATTACAAAATGTGTTGTACAAAGTCTCATGCTAAGCAACCAATAGGTCTGGCAGGAGGCTCCGTGTGTTAGCAACTCCACCCAAACTAATACTTGAGTAATCTATCTGTCATTGTCTGTTGTGGATTTTTCCTCGATCGAGCCATCTTGCATCTTCACCTTCGTCAAAGATTTCGGCTCACCCCGAAAGTGGAGTGCTCCATCCAGCAGGTAGTTTTCAATCATTTGGTGACTTGAGCTAATTGTATGTGAGACAGAGTCCAACAAAAAGTCCGTTAGAGTGGTGAGAATGCGCTCACGGTCCGCTACATGACCGTAAATCTCCGGGCGGAGAACGTAGCACGATTGTATTAGGGCACCACGACGACCACTGGCGTTCGGAAGGGCCTTGACCACAGTAAAACACTTTTCATGAAGGCGAACACCTTTCGTAGGCTCGGCTGACAGTTCCAGCGCCTCGGAATACATGGGCCACGCAATCACGACGCGGTGAGGCTGAACGAACTTACGGCGGATCTGGCGAACGCGGAATGCAGCGGTTGCGTTACGACTGCCGACAAGTTCGAGACCGAAGCTCTCCATCAACGTGTCGTCCGTTGTTTCCGTCTTCTACGTGGCAATACTCAGAGTAATTAGTCCAGTCCTAGCAGCATGTCAGCCTTTCAACAGTCCAGGGGTTCATACACTGTACCTTCAGTTGCTTCTGATAAACAAAGCGCGACGGAATGTGGTCCATGGAGTGGACAAAGTGCTCCCAAACCGCATGGCCGGTGGCTTCTACGCTGAATGGAACAACCTTGTTGGCGAAGATCTCCATGACAGTTGTGCCATCCTCGTGCCGAACTTGTGCGTCGGCGTATGTTTTCTCCATCCGCGCAAGTCCATTTGCCTCAAACACGACGTCGACCTCGTCAAGAGCAGACTCGAGCTCCTTTTCGAGACGAGCGAAGATGGCCGCTTCGTCCTCTTCCTCCGTCGAGGTAGGTTTACGGTGCTGCAAGCTCGTCAAGTACTTGCCTTGAATGGATTCCATAACCTACGCGTTCGTAAATACCACCCCGACCACAGCACTGTTAGCAAGAAACATTTTTCTATCTCTCCCCTAGTAGGTCTACTGCTCACCCGAAGGCTGGTGCGCTTGGTGAGCATTTTCTCCAGACTTTTGGCCATCTTGATCTGGCCCTCCAGAATGAGTTTAAGACGAATGTTTTCCAGCTCAACCCGACGTCGCTCCTGGTACTGGCGCGCTGCAATTTCGGTCCACACGGGGCCCATCGCCGCGTCTTCTTTCCTATCTTCAGCCGAGGCTGGTTCGCTGGCAACGGCATGGCCCTGCAAGGCTGCGAGGGCGAAGGCTCCCTCCGTGAAGGTCTGCGCCTCTCCTTGGGGTGGGGCTTTCGCTGGTGTAGGCGCAGGCGCAGCTAATGTCCGACGCTGCGATAGCTGCAGCGTGCGCAGTCTCGCCTCCATCGTCTGCACCGTCTTGCGGAGATAGATGAGCTCCTCTTTGCGTTCGTCACGGGCGCGATTCGAGTTGTGGGAAGCGGTTTTGCGCTTCTTCCCGGAGCCCGTCGCCGCGGTGGCCGGTGCTTTCTTCTTGCGCTGCTGCTTGGCGGCTGACGATGGGACCTTCTTGACGGGGCTGCTGGTGGCGGTCGTCAGGGCTGGCGTCACGGCGGGAGACACCTCGGAGCTCAATGGCCCGAAAGTTATTGCCCCCACACTCAAAGGAGCAGACATGGGGGCCGTTTCGGTGGTCGACACAATGGGGTCGTTGCGAGTGGCGGACACGGGGCTGTGGTGCTCGTCGTCGGACGGCAGTAGCAGGCGCGAGATGGCGGCGTCGTAGTCGTCGTCCGGGCAGTCAGCCAGCAGCGCCAGTGCCTCCTGCATGAGCTCCTCCTCCTCCTCTAGCTGCCGCTGCTCCATGTCCTCCACGGAGACTGATCAAGCCTTGCGGCTCGAGCGCACGCGCTTTGGGCGGACTTTGTATCGGAAGAATGCGACTGTGGAGGAGCGGCTGGGGACGCCTTAATTATTAGGGGTTAAACCGGTTGGCTGAAACTCGATGACCGCCAGCTGGTCATGATCTGCTTGAACTTTCCTGTGATCATTGATCACTGATCAACGACGAGGGCAAGCAGACGGCGGGGGATCTGCTTCTCATGACGAGAAGAACTGGTTGCCGCAAGCCGAGAGAAGTCTTGTCGGCATTCTACGGCACTTTTAATTGCGTCAATGACCGACAACCACTGCATCAACGCAGGTGCTCAACGACACCTTGGCATTTGCCTTCTGCGAAGCTGAGGCTTTGTGATACGAAGCGCTCGAATGTACTTCAGCACACAGTATCCGCCAAACTTTGGCCCAAAGTGGTTTGTAGCCCCACGCCTGGTAAATGGTGAGTATCAGCAGACTTCAAAATTCAATGTAAGCGATATCCGAAGCACTCGCAGTTTGAATATACAAAGTGCCTGCCTCAGTCTTCTGATTCAAAATCTGGGCAGGATGAAGTTCTCAAGTTGAGGAACTCAACAGACAACAAAAGCAGTAGCAAACTGTGCAAGTTAAGACAAACCAGTACTTTTTCTACAAGTACTGCTGTACCTTAGTATGGTACAGTACCGGTACACACGTAGCCCATTTCGTGATTCGACTCACAGGCTGCTGCTGCATGACGACGACGAGGACTTCGAGGCGTTAGACGCGACGCTAAGCTTCGTGGACGCTTACCTCGACTCGCCGGCGGCAGTGGCGCAGGACGGCACTTCCTCTTCTTCTTCGGATGAGCTGGATGAGCTCGTCCATGCCACGTTGTCGCCCTCAACAAGCTCGTCGTCGCCAGGTGGCGAGTTCGCACACGAGTTGCAGCTATCCAATCAGCGGCAAGTTGTGCTGCCGTCTCCGCTGGCACCGTTGGCCGCCAATTTGACAGCCCCGACGTCATCAAGGTGAACAAGAACGGCCGCGTTCGAGACGGCGGGTGTCGCAATTCGCATTGCCAAACCACAAGCAATGCTGCAGAGGACAAACCCACGAAGCGAGTGAAGGTGAACCCGAACCGGGCGCGCAACGAGCGCAAGAACGAGCTGGCCTACTAGCGCAACAAGGTGAAGCAAATGGAGACGGAGTTGGGCGAGCTGCGTACTCGACATCACCTGGAAAGCACTGCTCTAACGGTGGGAAGTGCTCTACCTTCAGAGACCAAAGGGTCACCACTGGCACTTAACGCGGCAGGACCAGATATCCCGCCGTTCTGGCGAGATATGGCAACTCGGCAGAAGCTGCGTCGAGAGAAAGCCGAACGGGAGAACGCACGGCTGACGTTTGTACTCGAAGGCCAGATCAAATTGGTGTGAAGTTTGGAGACGCTCCTTCAGAAACGCGCGCGGCAACAAGTTACGGAGTGCGCAGACCATGTGGGCAAGAACAGAGCACAGGGCCGCACATTGGACTTCTTGGCGGACAAACGCACTTTCAACGCGCTTCTCTCAAGCGTTGACGCTGCCTACCCGGAGGTGGACGAAGTTCTCGCTGCTAATGGGCTCGTGGACTGTGAAAAGCCGAGCCGCGACGCGCGCATGCGTGAAGGTGCGAACGGAATGTACCTCGACGACATCAGCAGCAACAAACTGCTACCGTTCGGCAAGGATGTTGTGGGCACGGCTGCGTGGAACCACTGCAAAGGCGCCGAGAAGCATCGCGGGAACCTGTACGAAAGGCTGCCAAGAAGCTCGACACGACGGACGACACAGTCATGGAGGACTTTAAAATGGTGTTTATGGGCAAGACAACACGCGCGGATTTCCGGGTCAAGCAAGTGCTGCGGCGCTACGTGGAAGCAGACCGCCACGTCGTCGTGTGGGTCTCGAGTGTGCACTTGCTTGACGAGGGCAAGTCTCGCCCGTTCGCGGAGCTGGGCTTCGCTGAGAAGGGCTACGTGGTCATTAAGCGGCCGACGTCGCCGACGCTGGTGAAGGGCGGCTTCACTGTCATGCAAATGTGCAGCCTCGTGGTGCCTCAGAAAGCAGAGAGGTGCGCCCAGGACGCGACGGCGGTCGGAGCCTTCACTGAGTTTGTTCTCAATGTGATTGTAGCCAATGCGACCGTCAGCCAAGAGAGGATCGAGAACATGCTGCTCGATGAGGCGTTGAAGGAGTCCTCGACGTGAGCTGCTTATAAAAATGTATCATAGATCTCCGTTTAACTGTACATGTGTACCGTGTTGCCGAGCGGTTATGTCAGACGCGGTCGTCAAGCAATCTGCCGCATGTTCAAGTCCAAAAAAATGGTCACATTCGAATTCGCTAGTTTGCTGTCAAGACCTACCACGGCTCGCTGCTGATGTCACAGGAAGAGGAGGCGAGGACGCCGCACACGACCACGATGGCCTCTGCTGAGGAAGACCCGATGCCGGCGCCCACACTCTCCCAGCTGCTGATGGACGACGACGAATCCGATGGCCAGGAGGACGCCGCGGAGCTCCAGGAGATGCTCGAATCGCTCACGTGGACACCCGCCGAGGCCGCCCGACCGTCGCGCGGGAAGAGCAGACGGAGGGCGCGCAACGACCGCTACGATGAACTCGAGTTTCTGCGCAACAAGGTGCAGCAGATGGAGGAGGAACTGCGGGGTCTGCGTCTGCAGCACCTGGAGACGATGGTGCCTGTGCCCGTGCCCTCCGCCCCCGCGGTCACAATTGCATTCTCGAGCCAAGCGTTCGGCTTCCCCGTGTCGCCCCCGCAGACGAAGGAAGCGCCGCCCATTTGGGACTTGGCCGCGCGCCAGCAGCGGTGGCGCGAGCAGGCCGTGCGCGAAAACACGCGGCTGCGAATGGTACTGGACACCCAATCCAGCCTCACGAGGAGTATGGAGGCGCAACTGGGGATGCGCATTCGGGAGCAGCTATCGGGTCAAGCAAACACCGCACTTGGAGACTTCAACGGTACGGAACAAGGGCCGGACTTTGCGCTGGAAACAGAGACAGCCGAGTCGCTTCGACGTGGCTTGGACACGGCATTCGAGGAGCTAGATGCCGTGTTTGCATTAAACGGCTTGGGCCGAGTGGAGACGCCGTATACCAACGCGAGGATGCGGGATGGCGCGAGTGGAATGTATCTCGATATCTTCGCCAACAAGCTACTGCCGTTTAACTTTGAGACCACTGCCACCGCAACATGGAATCACTACCGAGGGGTTGAGCGGCGCCGGGGAAATCTATACCAGACTTTGATGCAGGTAAGCTGAGCGCAACTGAGTCTCATGCGCGTATAGTGCTGTGGTTAAATTAACGTTTTGTTTATGTTGTGTTGCATCACCAGGACGAGGAGACATGCTCCGACACCGTTGTGGAGGAGGTTGCCATGAAGTTTTCAGGCAAGTCAACTAACGCCGACTTCCGTGTGAAACAAGCACTTCGTCGATACGTGGATGCTGACCGCCAAGTCGTGGTATGGGTCTCCAAAGCGGAGGCGGTGGAGCAGCAAATCTCTGCGTACTCCAACTTCGCCTTTGTCGACAAGGGCTACGTGGTTGTCAAGAGGCCAACACTCCCCGAGCAAGATCAATCCGCGTCCACGCTGCTGCAGATATGCTGTCTCATCTCGCCGCAGATGGCGAGAGGGTGCTCGCTTGATGCGTCAACGGCGGGAGCCTTCACCGAGTTTGTGCTGAGCGTTATGGTGGCTAGCATTACAGCTACACAGGAGCTAGTCGAGGGGATGTTGGTTGAAGAGGCCCGTCAGATTGAGAATGTGTACTTATCTAGTTAAAACAATGGCATAATCTATTTGAGCCATGGAGTTGCATGCAGTGTACTCAACAAGTCATCAATTGCTCCTGGACACGCTGCTTTGGGTCCTTTTGCGAAAGGACCGCACGACGCACGGTACATGTATCTGCTTGTAACTTCTGTCGCCAACGCCATGGCGGAGCATAACAGGACCATTATTGCGCGAAGAACTCCACGCTCGAGAGGTGTGGCTGGAGCGCAAGATTCACAAGTCTAGCGGGACATCAATAGCGACTCGAGGCACTAGGATTGCATTTTGATCGTGGTTTTGTTATTCAAGGATACCAATGCTGGGAGCAGTGTTGAATACCCGACTTCAAAGGGCCCGATACAAAATACTGGCCAGGGTTTTTACGCAAAAACTTTTGAAGCACCTTAATCAACAAGTAGTTGAAGAGTGCTGCACTGATTTCAGACTGAAATTGTCAGTGGTACAGTACATACTTTATTACAGCCACAACTTGTGCTTCAAAGTTTCGTAATTTCACCAGCACAGCACGAAAGTAGACCCGTTCTTATCTCTACATGCAATGTACTTCTACTAATGAATTGTGAGTCATGACGCTGGGCTGGATACCGGCAGGTGTGAAAATTGTTTCTATCAGACTGCGGAATTAAAGTCATATACACGTATCCCGAGTTCTGCATCAACACATTGATGGCTTGCTCTGGGAAGAATAAAGTGTAATTGATCTGTGTTTGAATAGAAATGTGTTGCGTTGATCTTGTCCTGCATGATTGAGGCAAGATACCGATAGCTCGATGTCAACTTGGACTCCACGTCGAGAAACTGTGGGTACATGGTGAAAAGGCCAACAAACTATGAGTTCGATAACAACCTTTGTGTCGCTCTAAGTTAGCAGTTACCAGAATTCATCTACTCTTGTGTCTACAACTAAGCTCATGTGATTGATTTGAGCTTCTCATATGTAGAGTTGATGATGCCCCACGACAAAAGCGACCGGAAAAAGTTCATCTGGACACCACGGTACAACCTTCTCACACTTCGACCGCGCTCTTGGTATGTTAGCTGCAAGGCCTGTATCGGTCCAATGAATGGCTGTCCATACACACTCTGCATACGTGTCCGGGCCACTGCATCGAAAACTTTGTCAGCAACCCACCTTGTTCATTGCAATAGAAGTTAACAGGACGCACCATTGATTGGGAAGGTGAACGTGCTGATCATTGCGCCTAGCATGGCACCGCAGAAAAAGTCGTTCGTCATGGTCGCCGCTGCTGACTCTCCCTTCGGAAATAACTCTCGTACAGGCCCTCGTAGCCCAAAAAATAATATATTCCCCGGTCCGTTGCGACACAAAATAGCTGTCAATCCTCGATAGTGCTCCTTCAGTCCATACTTGTTAATGTGCACCATAGCATCATAAGCTCCAGCGATCTCCCGGTTAAATTTGGGTGTCTGCAACAGCGTTTGAGATCTCTATACACTCACAAGAGACATAATAACAACATCATCAATCAAAACGTTTCCTCCTGGCCACGAGCTCCTCATCGCACCTCAAAAGGTGCCAGCACGGCCTCGGACGTGCCGGCCATCCCCGCTGCCAGGAGGTTCAGGCCCGCATGATCTCCAAAGTGTCTCGTGAGCATCTCGTCGTAGAAATTGTAGAGCCCGAACATAATGGACTTGGACACCATAGCCTGCAACAGCGGGGGCTTCACTCCTCGGTACAGCATCACCCATCCTTCACTACGCACGTTCTCGAAGGCCTGCCACGTGTTCAAACCAAACAACTATTTGCACAATACGTCAGAAACTAGAGCCTTTTAACTGGGTAATTGGAGTCAAGCGGCTACGGTACCTGCTGCCGGAACATGACCTTGTTAGGCGGAAACGTGACCAGGATGTTGATGGCCGCCGCCGTACCGCCGCAGAAGAACTCGCGAAGGTGCGGGAAGCGCGAGAAGAAGGCGGAGCGCCGCTCCTGCGCGTCCTCGTCGGCGCCCGTGTCGCTCAGGAAACTATCCATGACTTGGGCACCGAGTACGCACGCGCC
>AUWJ02010369.1:0-15354 GCA_000468175.2 Phytophthora cryptogea
CGGCGCCGTCTTTGACTTCAAGTCCACTCCAAATACGATTACAGTGTTCGACCCCCAACAGAAGCCAAAACAGCTCGAAACGTGCGAAAACATCATCAAGAAAATCTTTCCCAAGGTATCAGCTGCAATGGATTGGAAACGAGAGATGCATATGAAGCAGGCAGACGGACACAATTGTGGACCACTAGTCCTCCTGTTTTTTGAGAGTACCGTGCAGGATATCCCCATGTCAAACTCCCCGTCAAAAGCGCTACTTCGGTACTACAGGTTGAGATATCTACTGAAGTCTCTACACGTTTAGGAGAATTGATAGCAGCTTTTACATAGTGAGTTGACTAACCCAATTAATGGATGCACGTAGCTCCCAAATTCGCTCTCTGAACGCTTTCATCTAGTAGTACGTGAAAGAAGCCGTGAATCTGGTAGAACGTTTGCACCAACTCATCGTCTTGCAATGCGTTGTGGCATTCCCTTCTTCCGCCGAGGCCCGTGCTTATGAAAAAAATGCCAAGTGATGTGTACACTCCTACAACACGCGAACTCAAGCATGTAGCTACGACATTCGCACGACATGGGATGCTTGCGCAAGCAGTGAGATGCACCCGCATAATGTCTACAAATAATGAAAATTTTGAAATCTATTCGGTATTTTATTCTCAGTGTGTGGCTTTGTGCCTTTGTAGTCGGTACACTTCCGAAAATGGTGACGCTTATACCCACTTAAGTTCGAAGTCACACAACCATTGTGTGACTCTAACATCGATCATTGGTTTTAGCGAAGTGACGGACACGACGAGCGCGATAACAAGTCCTCGGGGAGGCGGACGAGGAAGACTTGAATGCATCCCGAGAGGCGACGACGCAGTTGATGTCGGAAGAGGCCCAACCTGCTGATTGTCATCCACATTCCTAACTCCTCGAATTCGGTGACAGTGCAATTCCATTAAATCTGCTGGCGAGTACCTGTTTGGCCAAAGAAAGACCTGACTGTACATGTACAAACAACTTGAATCGGTTTGTCGAGAACGCCCTGAACAAGACTTGAGCAGCAACAAGCTGTTGTACCCTAAAACGTAAATTTTGAAATCAGCCTCCCAATCTCCAACGTTGGCGAGCAGATCGCTTCGTACCTCGCCGTCAATGTGACGATCGCAAGTCATACGGTAGTTATTCGGTTCGTTTTCCTCAAAAAGTGATCACAAAAGTCCTGAAAATGTTTCTTCACTGCATGTACATGTATTATTGAGTGCGACGAGCTCTCAAACCTGCCTGAATAGCGAAGTACGCACCAGCGCATACATTTCTCTATTGACTCATATACAAAACGTTTTCAACAGCAACACTTTGCGCGATACAGATGCGTTTAAAATCCAGTTTAGAGGTGCCTGATTCCACAACACAAAGACCGCAACGACGGCCTTGTCCTTTCCCCACTCATTCCACTGTCACTGTCGAGACGAGAATCCGCATACACAACTCTGACATGACGGATCCACTGGACGCTGCCTCCTTGGCTGCGATGGCGGAGTTTTTACGGGAGTACGAGGTGTTGGAAGACCCAACCACGCGCTACTCGGTAGATATCGACATGGACACCGCCATCAGTGAAGTGGGGAGCAGCAGAAATGTGAGCAACGAAGACAGTCCTCGAGGACGCTTTGAACGTGTCTGCATCGACAAGGACAACTCCAACATGAGTCAGCGAGAGACCCAGAAACGGCGCGGGGCTTCAAGCGAGAAAGCTGCCAAACGGCGACTTCGACATCTCAGGAAGTTGCAGGACGAGCGCAAGACGCTAAAGCAACAAGAACGCGACCTCACCGCAGAGTTAAGTCGGCTCCAGCAAGCTCAGCAGAAGCCAAACGCTCCCACGGGACCAGTTGACACTTTAGCTTTGAGTGCGTGGAAATGCATCGCTATCCGACATCGGGAGCGGCGAGTGGAAGTCGAAGAGCAGCAGCGACGGCTGAAAGCTTCTCTTACACAACAAGAAAAGCTGATCCACCAGCTCAGCGACTCGTTGAGTCAGTACCTCGAGCGCAGTTCAATGGAGACGTTAGAACAGCACCCATCGGATACGAACGGATCACTTCTAATCAAGACACTCACGCAAGAGCTAGACTCACTGTACGCATCGACGAACGAAGTGTTCAGCGGTGTGAAGTTCAAAATGTCGTTATCGCCACTGCAGTTCCAATGGACTCGAAAGTGGAACGAAGCTAAGAAGGTTATTGAGAGTGCGGACGCAACGATCATCCCATTCGGATTCGAGCAGTCGCACCAAGCTCTTTCCTCCGTGTTATTGAAGAGCTCAAGCGACTGTGGTCGTGACCTGGATGACAACACCGTAGCTGGAAGATATCGTTTGGACTACTCGAAGAAATTAGGCGACGACAGTGCGACGTTGTTGATTCATAGCGTTGTGCGACGGTATGTCGAAGCCGATCGAGTGGTGTTTGTGTGGAGAGCTCTCAATGAAGGGCAAGGCAAGTTCTCAGACATGTACACGGACGAACGCGCGTGGTTCGTACTGCGTCCATCGATCGAATCCGAGTCAATCAAGGGTCCTTCAGTGGTCTTGGAGAGCTACTCGCGGATCGTTCCAATTGGTTTCAACGAAGCAATCGGCTTCGGTGGACGTGAAAACGCTTTCATCCAAGTCCTCAAGAAGGCGGACGAGGAGGACGTGCACAATATGATGCAGGAGTTGAAGCGCTTACTCTTAAAATACGCTCAATGCACCAGTGAGAGTCCGTCGCAGTTGCTATAAAATGATCTGAATTCGTCTACGGGTTGACAAGCATCCGTCCTTTCCCCCGCCAGTATGTGCAGTACACAACGAGCGGAGACGATGACGCCGGACATGCCAACGCTGGACGCGGCCTCCATAGCGGCCATGACGGAGTTTCTGCGCGAGTGCGAGACGCCTGTCGAAGTGCAACACCACGCAGCTGAAAATCCAAGTGACAACGGTCGAGTGCAGGTCGGTCACCCGCCAAAGTTAACGGAGACCGAGGGATCGAGTGACGGCAGTGAAGCGGACGAGGAAGAGCAGAAGAATTCAACCGAGAGACGACGCAAACTCAAGAACGCGCAGGCGGCCAAACGTCGACTGCGATATCTCAAGAAGCGCAAGAACGAGAGGAAGACGCTCAAGAAGCAGGAGGTGGAGCTGTCAGTGGAGCTGAAAAGGCTCCGAGCTGCACGCAAGAAGGACCGGGTGGAAAGAGAGAAAAATATGCTGACCAGAAGCGCCTGGAGGGCCACTGCAATGCGACAGGAAGAGAGGAGGTCAGAGGCTGAGGAGAAGCAGCGGCTTCTGAAGATGGCGGTGATCAACCAGTCGGCGTTGATCCACCGCATGAATCATCTTCTGCAGCAGCAACGCCAGCTCAAGAGCATTGAGCCAGAAGAGCAGCACACTACACAAACAGATCGGAAGGGGAAGGCGCTGCTCAAAACCTTCGTCCGCGAGATGGACGCACTGTATGCCAAGACGGACACGGTAATCGAAGACGTGGACTTTGAAATGTCCCCGCCGCTGACGTACGAGCTGAAGCGAAAGTGGAGCAAGGACAAGAGTTTTCTCGAGAGCGCGGACGCGACGGTGATCCCGTACAGCTTTGAGCAGACCTGTCGCGCGGTGTCGTTGATGATTCTGGCCCCGAGCTACAATGACGAGTTGGAGGACCCCGAGAACACGGCGGCCAGAACGTATCGTCTCAACTTTTCTCGTGAACTAGACGTTGCTAAAGGAGACAACGCAACTTTGGTGGTGTACAACGCGGTGCGGAGATACGTTGAAGCCGACCGTGCTGTGTTTGTCTGGCGTACACTCGCCGAAGGTCAGGGCGAGTTTGATGGCCTGCACACGGTCGAGACGGCGTGGTTTGTGGTGCGTCCATTACGCAAAGACTCGAGCAGGCAACCGAATGACGGACCAAAGATGATTCTGGAGAGCTATACCCGTCTGGTACCTGTTGGTTTTGGCAGGCCGTCGGAGAATGACACGCGAGCGAACAAGTTTGTGAAAATCTTGGCGAAAGCGGACGAAGTAGACGTGAATGACATGAAGCAAATGTTGGGTAAACTGTTGCTCGATGAAGCTCGCACTGCCGTTGATTCACATACTGTGCGACGAACAAGCAATTCGTGAGCTCTACAAAAGTCGCAACGAAAGGAAGCTCTGTCAACATTGGTTAGTCGTCGATTTTGGTGAGATTTTGTGGTGTTCGAGGAAGAAATGTTTGGTTGATCAGAATGACAAGCGACTCTGATTACAAATGTGTGATGTTCATCAATGGCAAACATGTTACGAATGAAGACTCTTTGTTGGCTCGCTCGTCTGAAGTTGCGTTAGTAAAGAATTCATCTGGCGGACCATCTCGGTTTGGTTTTGCAAGGCGATCGCTTCCAACTGCCGTTGTAGCTTCTCGGCTTCTTGTCGCTTCTCTCGTTGTCGCAAGGCGATGGACCTCCACACGATCAGCGCCAGCGTTTGCGCCTTCTTCTCCTGCTCCTGTGCTTCCTTCTCTGCTTGCTGCAGCTTGGCCACTGTCATTGAGAGTTCGTATACTTGCCGCTTGACGTTATCCCGTTCATCGATGAGTTTCTTGCGGTACCGACTTCTCCGATCATCCGTCTTCTTACTGCCGTTAGCGAGCGAGGAACTTGACTTCGGAAAAAAAAGCTTGATTTCACTTTCCACTAACATGGTTTGCTGTGCGTCTTCATGGAACTCCAACTCTTCAAGAAATTCGCCTATTGCCCCAAGGAGGTCGCGTCCATGGTGTCGAGGTCTGCCATCACTCACAACGATTTCGTTATGGTAGACGAATGGCCATTGGAATCTCAGCCAAGGCCCAGACTGATAACGAACACCGAATGGCTCGGTCCTGATGATTACGAGCCAACTGCCTGTCAAAGTGGCATCAGAGATCACGTGCCGCTGAGTAAAACTTGACCTTGACTACGAAGTACACAAGACCATTATAATAGTTTGCTCGTTGAAAGCACGAAAGTACAAGTATACAACTGCATATGCTTAGTAGGCGTATCGCAAACTTGCTTGCACTACTTACAGATAAGTTTCATAGTGCATACCAGATACATGTTACACGATTGCCTGATGAAAAAGCCTTAGAAGCCTTGGCAAGTATCGCGCTGTGTTTGTAGGACTTGTGTATCAAAGCCGCGCGGACACCACCAACTAGAGCGGGGCATCGCAATCCATTTTCAACTAGATCCAAACGTTATCCCTATCGTTGAGGACAGAGATTGCCTTTCGGTGTGCTGCAACGTCACGTGATCGCCATTCGCTGCCTGTATAGGAGGCTCACCGCTTGGTGTGGGTTAAGGGATCAGCCGGGACGCTGTGCCGGTCTCACAGGAATATCCAGCAGTTCATAGATCAGTCCCACAACACGTTGTTGGTGCGAACGATGGCAGACCACAGCACCATGGAGGCGGCCTACTTGGCTGCGATACGAGAGTTTCTTCAAGAGTATGAATTGCCTGCAGAAGCGCAGCAAACGGAAGTAGTTTCCACAAGTTCCCACCGTAGTAAGCCCAAGGCCGTCGATCGACGAACTCGGTACCGCAACAAACTGAACGATGAGCGGGCGACGCTCAAGCGCCAAGAGCGCGAATTGTCGACGGCGTTGCTCAAGCTGCAGAAAGCAAAAGCCGAACGCATCGAGAGAGAAAAGAAATCGTACTCGCTGTCGTTGGCCGTGTGGCGGTCCGCCGCTTTACGCCAGCGAGAGAAGCGACTGGAAGCGGAGGAGCTGCAGCGGCAACTGAACGCGACCGTGGACAACCAAGCTGACACGATCTGCCAGATGAAGACTTTAATGCTGCAACTGCACACCAGCAGACCACCAACGAAACTCGAGATGCAGCCACAAGTGGACGGGTCGCTACTGTACCAAACATTCCTGCGAGAAATCGACTCGGTGTTCGCGAAGACTGAGCAAGTCATGAACGCTGTGGAATTCAAGCGGAGTCCACCAGAGAATTATTCCATTGTGCGGCATTGGAATCGGACGAACACTTTGCTCGAAGGCGCGAACGCGACGGCGCTCCCTTTCGGCTTCGAGCAGACCTGGCGCGCGATGTCTTTCGTGCTGCTGTGCGACCCAAGCGGTTGCCACTACGATGGAGACGTCGAGGACCCTGAAAACACTGCAGCCATGACGTATAGAGTGAACTACACGTTGGACTCCGGCGAGAGCGCCCCGTTAGTCATTTACACGGTGACGAGGAGATATGTAGAGGCAGATCGCGTCGTCTTCGTGTGGCGCGTTCTCAACGAAGGCAAAGGAGAGTACGACGGTCTCTATGCAGATGAACACGCGTGGCTCGTGGTCCGACCGTCCGTTGACGAGGCAGGCAAACCCGAGACGATCCTGGAGAGCTTCACCCGCTTGACACCCGCCACATTTGAGAGACATCCACTGAAAGACGACAACTCGAGGGAAAGTCGGTTCATGAAAACCCTCGCCAAGGCGGACGAACAAGACTTGAACGCCATTGGGGTCGCTCTGGAGCAACTGCTTGTACACGACCCACAGTCTAAAGCTGATAGCCACTTGAATACGCAAGACGTAGTGCTAGAACTCGCACTGTAGGCAGGTCATCAGTGATTGCTTCGCATTGCATAACCCACCTCCATCATTTCAACGTTATCCCTCAATGAGGTGAGTGAGTCATTGCTTGTTCATTGC
Organism: Phytophthora cryptogea; assembly: GCA_000468175.2. Lineage (NCBI taxonomy): Eukaryota > Oomycota > Peronosporomycetes > Peronosporales > Peronosporaceae > Phytophthora > Phytophthora cryptogea. The sequence goes on from AUWJ02010369.1 coordinate 6,726, forward strand.
TGCGTTACAGGAGCCAGTCGCGTCGTTGGTCTCAGTCGGAGCGTCACACTATCCTGTGAGACTGTCTGGGGATAGGACTCGTGAATTGGACAAGATGGCAGATGACGGCGCATTTGACGCGGCCTTCTTGGCAGCGACCGCGGGGTTTCTGCAAGAGTGCGAGCTAGAAGCCATCGAGACCGACCACAAAGAGGGACGATCCGAGAGAAGCAAACGCAAAGCTGCTGCCCGACGGGATCGTTATCGCAAGAAGGTGCAGAATGAACGGGAGGTGCTCAAGCGTCAGGAACGAGCGCTGTCCAAGCAGTTAGAGAAGCTCCAAGAACGAGAGCTGGCAATCAAGGTAGCAGAACTCGAGGAAGCCCAACTGAGGGCGGTCGAGAAGGAAACACAGACAACCACACTCCGATGGAGCGCGTGGAAGGCCACGGCTGCTCTCCAGAAGGACAAGCGCGTGGAAGCGGAAGAGCAGCTCCGACAGCTCAAGACAGCCGTCTTCAGACATGCCAACGTCATCCACCACATGAAGTCGTTGCTGCTGCAGATGAACACCCCAATGGAGAGCGTGATTCCAAGCCAGCAGCTTACAACACGCAGAGATGTAAACGCCGAGCTCCTGTTCAAGACGTTCGTGGGGGAGCTCGACTTGCTGTACATTCAGACGAACGACGTCATGTGGAGCGCGACGTCCAACATGGTGCCGCCAGCGGAGCTGCTCATGACGTGGAATCCCGCCAAGACGTTTCTTGAGAGAGCAGTTGTCACCGTCATCCCGTTCGACTACAAACACGTCTTGGCAGTCGTGACGTCGGCGTTTATCGACAGCCCGAGCGGAAGTCGCTGCAATGGGGAGATCGAGGACCCAGAGAACACGACCGTCAGCATATACCATACAAACTACACGACGGACACAGGTGAGTGCACGACGCTCGTGTTTTACGATGTGGTACGCAGATACATTGAGGCGGATCGAGCGGTGTTCGTATGGCGGGTGCTTGTCGAAGGGCAAAGCGATCTCGACGGTTTGTACGCGGACGAGTACGCGTGGGTCGTGGTGCGTCCGAGCGCTGAAGGCTTCGGGACGACAGTGGAGAACTACGCGCGCGCGAAACCTCTCGGACTCCAAAAGGCTCACGACAGCACGCGTCGCCTTCAGTTCGTCAAGACGCTCATCCAGTCGGAAGACGAAAGCCTCGACCTCATCACTCGAGAGATGGAAAACATGTTGGTGAAGGACCTTCGCGTCGAAGACTTGGACGTCGTGCACGAGTTGAGCGAGTAAATAGCAAGTTGCCTGTCTTCCATGTAACGATAGTACGCAGCCCGACACCTTGATGCACATTGAATGTTCACGTCCCTTACGCGGCATTCGTTCGATCCCTCAGCACAGAACATAAACTAGGGCGAGAAGATGGAAGACAAGCAGCAAATGGACGCGACGCTAGCCGCCGTGACCGAGTTCCTGAGCGAGTACGAGGCCCCTGTGATGCCGGCGCCGATGGATGAGTTGCTCCTTGCGAGTCAGTTGCTCGTATCGGAGACCGAGACGTCCCTGGCTCAGACGACCGGCGTCAGTCCGCGGGTGCAATCGGCCGAGAAGCGACGCAAGCTCACGAACGCGCAGGCGGCCAAGCGGAGAGTGAAATATCTCAAGAGAGTCAAGGATAAACGCGAGACGTTGAAGCTCCAAGCGCGAGAACTGGAGGACCAAGTGCAGAGGATGCAAAGGGAGCAGGAGCAGGCCAAACAGGAAGCGGAGAAGGCCGACGCACTGGCGTTGAGTGTGTGGAGAGCCACGTGTGTCCGTCAGAAGGAGAGACGACTCGAGTCGGAAGAGCAGCAGAGACAACTCAAAGCGGCGGTCCTCACTCGAGCCAAGTTGATCCATCAGATGCACTCGCTACTGCAGCATCGCATGGCCAGCAGGCAGCTGGAGAGTCTGTTGTCCCTAGAAGGACAATGGGAGAAGAAGGGCACGGCGCTCTTCAAGACGTTCGTGAAAGAGCTGGACGCCATCCACGCGCAGACGGACGACGTGATCGAGAACGCAGACGTCAAGTTCTCGTCCTCGCTCATGTACAAGCGGACGTGGAAATGGGACCAAGGCATGAAGTTCCTTGAGAGCGCCGACGCGACCGTCATCCCCTTCGGCTTCGACCAAGCGCGGCATGCGGTCTCGTTCGCAATGCTGTCGGACCCGAGAGAAAACCCTCATAGCGAGGGGATCGAAGACCCGGAGAACACGACGGCCTCCACCTATCGCTTGAACTACTCGTGGGAGTCGGGCGATAGCGTCACGTTCGTCGTGTATTGCGCCATCAGGAGATATGTCGAAGCAGATCGCGTGGTGTTCGTGTGGCGCGCGCGGAGTGAAGGACAAGGTGAGTTCGACGGCTTGGCCATGGATGAGACTGTGTGGGTCGTTGTCCGTCCGTCTGAAGCGCACTCGGAAGATAACCCCGCGACGGTGTTCGAGATTTACACGCGGTTAGTCCCCACTGGGTTTGGTGGGCCATCAGTGCCTCCTCGGTTTGTGAAAATGTTCGTGCGCTCGGACGAAGAAGACATCACGTACATGATGCGGCTCATGGAAAAACTGCTTGTCCACCAAACGAATTCGGACGGACAAGCTGTGCCTGCGTAGTGCATCACGCGCACTTGATGGAAAAACTTACGTGTGCTGTTGTCGAGACGGTGGACTTGAGTATGGATAATGAGTTTGCATTCGCTTTATATCTTGGAAGCCACAACGAAAAAGAACTAAACGACGGCGCCGCTTATATTATGTGCTTCTGTCGAGCACCAGGAAAACCACTTCGATGCTTTAGTCTTGCATGGGCGTTGACTTCTTTACTCCATTCTTGATCTTGAAGAAAATTTGCAATGACAACGCCAGATCCCCAACAAAAACCGCGTCCGTGACCGTGAGGTTCTCCCCGTCCTTGATAAGCTCACGCAGCGGCTTGTCAAGATTTGAGCTAGTAGCAGCACGCAACGCCGGCGGACCCTGCATGAACAAGTTTGCATGAGCTGAGCTGATCGACGGCTTGAGCAGCCGGAAGTCATCGCCGCAGAGCTGGTCAATCAATTTCTGCAGCGTCGTCGCGTCCGGATCAACTTGTAGCGACTTTTGCTGCGAGGAACACACAACACAGTCAGTCTTGCGGTCGTACTGGAACGTGTGCGAGTAGCATCCCGTCGCGCCCATGTGCATGTGATAATTGTTCATCAGGCGGCTGCAGTAGCTCATGGCCTTGAACGCTTCGCTCACGCACATGGCCGACACCACTGCGTTCGTCGAAGCCACCGCCGGAATGATGTTCTTCACCACGCCCAAGGTGAGGCTGTACGTCACGCCCGAGATGCCAAACTGCTCCGCTCGGTCCTTGGCAGCCTGAAAGACCCACTGCATGTGCTCGGGCGAGTCCTTGTCCAGTTTCTTCTCGGGAAACTCCCGCGGCCACAAGACGATGAACGCGTACGCGATGCAGTGCGCCGGTTGTCTGGGCGTCTCTGCGATGGTGCACATGGGGAAACTCTTCTGTGGTGGGAAAGTCTCGAGCGAACATTCGAAGCAGCTCGTGATCCGGGGGATGATGACACGCGCCTGACCGCGCAGTCCTTCGGTGCCTCCGTCGATGAGTGGGATGATGGTAGAAGGGTCCACTTCTCCGCCCTCGTCCACTTCAGCCAGAGAAACCACGAGCGAATTCAAATACCGACGCGCTTCAATGTTGTCCAAGCCCGAGAGGATCACGTGGAACTGCCGGTAAAAGTCCGCGTCCATGTCCTGCACCTTCTTGAAGTGGGGCGTAATGTCCACCGGAGTGTCCTCCATGCGCGTCCGCACAAAGGCGGCAGCGCACTCGGCCTTGGATTTCCCCACGTCTGTGGCGCGAAATAAAAACTGCCGGTTCAAGTTGGACACGTCAATGGTGTCCATGTCGATAATGTCCACCTTGGTAAAGCCCGAGAGCACCACGTCTTTTAATAGCTCGCACCCTAGCCCTCCAGCACCTATAATTAGCACTCGACATTCATTCTGGAGGAACTCGAGCGTCTCGTGCGCAGCCTCCGGGTCGAATTCTCCGAGCGCCACGGCCGACGTCTCGTTGGGGAACGCTGTGCGATGCCGCAGCAGACGCAGGACGTCCCAGTGGCGCTGATTGCCGCGTGCCGAGTGCAGCGCGGCGGTCTCCATGGCGCAAGACGCCGTTGACGAAATGGTGGTGGTGGTTAGGGTCTCGGTCTTGGAGCAATGTGTAGGTGTAGGATGCTGGAGCTTGGGCTTCTTGAGAGACGGCGACGGAGGAGACGCAGACGACGAGGCCATAAACGACGCTCCCGAGGGGACGGAGGGCGGCAGCGACAAGCTCCTCGGGACTCAAGGAGCGGAACGTTCGACAGTGAAGTGATGGAAGCAGATCCTGGCAGTTGTGTATGGTACATGCAATAGTGTGGTGTACATCACGTAACAGATTTGACGGGGGACGCGAAACGACGCGGACGTTGAAGGCAAGTGACCTTCCTTGAATATGGTGGCGAGCGGCAGGGCCAAGCCCAATCCGCATATGCTGGGCGGGAGTAACAACCTTGTGAGCGAGCGCAACCGCCGAGAAAAGGCCGAGTTGGCGCTGCAGAGCACGAGGCAGAACTTGCGGACGGTGGCGCAGGACCTCACGCCGCAGGTGCAGCAGCTCTCTCAGGCTGTGGAGGTGCATTGGAATTGATTGACTGATGGTGGATGGAAGGAGATTCACGCTACTGTTGCAGTCGTTGCAGGTGGAGACGCGAGAGCGATTGAAGCTGGACGAGGCGTCGCAGGAGCTGCTGGAAAACCTGCAGGACCAGATCAACGACGTGGAGGCCAGACAGCAGCAGTGCTGCGTCGTGGAGTGCAGGATTGAAAACGCAGTGGCGCAGGTCGACGAGCAGGCTACAGCAGATCGATATGTGAGAGTGTGATGGATGGGAACTTCAGTCTACAAAATTTAATGTAGACGCTGACACATCTCGTGCTGTGACGACAGGATCTGCGCGTGCTGATTAGCAAGTTGCAAGAAGTGCAGGACGAGCACGCTGCGGAGATTCGACTACTGCATCAAGAGGTGAGATGACGCTGCCGATCGTTGTAGACCTGTCCTGTCATGGGGAAACTGACCAACCAGCACCATGTCGTAGCTTGTCTCGTCAAAACAGTTCCTGGCGCAGCGTGTGAACGCCGTCGAAGACGCAGTGACCAGCGTTCGTAGTGAGATCGCGCGAGGAAGCGAGCAACAGCACGCGAGAACCCAAAACTTTAGCAGCAAAGTCGACGAGCTTGACGACAAGTTGTTCGCGCTTGACAAGGAGCTGCTGAAGTTGAAGTTGGCACTGCCACCGACGGTGAAGGCGCAGATTCCAGCGTTTACAGACAAGGGTTTGACTTCTGGAGCAATAACTATAGCAAACAGAGGAGAGGCGATGCAAGGCAGCGACTTGGGCGTTAATCTGAAATTGCACGAGCTGGTGACGGACCTGGAATCTTTGTAAGGAAGGCTCAACGTCGTGTGATGCATGAGAGGAATTTGAGGATAAAAACTCACCAAGTGCTGTTTCTCCAGGAAAACGGACTCACTAGCCTACCGATCGGCCGACCGAAAGCAGTTTGACGCGTTAACGAATCGTATGCGTGAGGCAGCAAAGAGCCACCTCTCGCTGAAGAAAGAAGTAGAGGGTCGATTGCAGGACATACGGGCTTGCTGCGATCAGGTACGTGCTGCGTTGAAATGTAGCTACGACACACGATTAACCTTATTGATGCGGCGTGTTGACTACAGATGATCACGAAAGTTCCAAGCGAACTATCCAAGCGCCTTCAGAAGGCACAAGTTGTATGGGATAACGAACTCGAGGGGCTGAAGACCTCCGTGCTGAAGCTGGAGGCGTTCTACAACGTGCAGAAGCGAAAAGAGTCTACTGCAGATCTCATTAGCCACCAACACTTGGATGCAGAGCAGCAAAAACTTTTGGATGGCGTCAGGAATCTCCAACGAGAAGTGAATAGTATCCGAGACGAGCATGGTTCTCACCTCACGCGCATCGACGCCGACCTGCTAGGACTCTACGACTGGACTCGAGACAAGGTTGCTGCGATTCTCCCGCAACGAACGCACAAGTAGCTCTGCGAATTCCTACGTAGCGTCCGTCACGTAGACGGCGACAGCAATTCGTGTGGATCTTTGGTGCTGAGCGATTTGACATGTGAATTTCCACTTCACACAAGCCACGCCATGATCTGTTTGCAATGGCACGTCGCAGCAAAGCACCAAGTTGTATGGTGCCATCTGACCATGAGCACACGCTCGGATGGGGAGCAGCCGATGCAGCTTGTGGCCCAACTAATTTGAAGGCGAGAGCTCTATCCCGACTGCACGAGCGAAGGCACTGGTCGAGCATTTCCTGCTGCTCGCATTGGCGTCGTCACTTTTGAATTCGCCACCGAGGATCCGAACCTCCATCAACCACAATCAAGTCCATCATGAAGTTCGCTGGTGCTATCGCATCCATGGGTCTGCTAGGCGTTGCTGCTGCTGGTCAAGGTGAAGTGGTTCAATTGACCACCCAGCAGCAAACTCCGGCGGTGACGCCTGCCGTGACGGAGCTCACGTCGTCGTCCTCCTCCTCCTCGTCTGGCAACTCGAGCTTCGCCCGCTTTTTCGACCAGGACCGCTTCCACGCCATGTTCCCGGACGCCGTCGCTCTCTACAATTTTGACGGCCTCGTGAACGCTGCCAACAAGTACACGGAGTTTGCCAACACGGGCAACGACACGAACGACAAGCGTGAACTAGCCGCGTTCCTGGCGCAGACGGCCCACGAAAGCGACAACTTTAAGGCCGCCGAGGAGTACGCCCGAAACACCTACACGGTGTGGCAGTACTGCGACAACACTACGTACCCGTGTGCCCCTGGCCGTCGATACCATGGTCGTGGCCCTATTCAGCTCTCGTGGAATTACAACTACTACAACGCAGGCGAAGCTCTGGGCATTGACCTGCTCGACAACCCGGACATTGTCGCCAACGACACGGCGGTGACGTGGATGACGGCGCTCTGGTACTGGATGACTCCGCAGGGTGGTCGTGTCATTCACGACGTCGTTGCGGGTGTGAATGGATTTGCAGAGTCCACCGACATCATCAACGGTGCTCTCGAGTGCGGCCCCAATGCTCCCAACACGGCGAACGAGCAGCAGCGCATCACGTACTTTACCAAGATGTGCGAGGCGCTGGACGTGCAGCCTCTCGGCAACACCTCGTGCAACGCGTAGATGACTGAAAGCGCTGCGATGACCTTCATAAAGCCTAATACGTAGTACAACGAAACCAGTTTGGAATGGATCAAAGCCTCGTTAAGCAAACTGGTATTAATACGTGGACTCCTCTAGTCGGCTACTTGCGAAAGTATCTTGTTGTGAAGTTGAGATGCTGGTTGCAAGAAGAATGCTACGAGGCTATCCACCATCCGTACAGCAAACACTGAGTCGATTCCCTATGCGATTGCAGTCAGGAACTTCGTGAGGAAGTGGAACGAGACTTTGTGGTTCCCTATGCGATTGCAGACAGACGAATATGAAAATACTTGGCACGAAAGCGCTGGGTACAAATTGCTGGATGGTAAGACGTGTATGTCTTGCCACACTCTCACACTGACGACTTCATCACTTTCAAACTCGCCTTTCCAGTCTCAAGTCCCGTGCTTCTTCGCTAGAATAAACACAACCATGAATGTCGTCGGATTCGCACTTATGAGCCTGCTAAGTGTTGAAGCTGCATGTGACAGCAAATACCCCACTTCAACACCGACTGGAACTCCTGCTGCTACAACCGAAGCCCCCACCACTCCACCCACCCCAACCGAGACTCCTGCTACTACTGAATCCCTTTCCTCTTCATCATCGGGCCACTCGAACTTCGCCCGCTTCTTCGACCAAGACCGATTCCAAACCGTGTTCCCCGCCGCTATTGAGCTGTACGGCTTCGACGGTCTTGTGAACGCCGCCAACAAATACTCGGAGTTTGCCAACACTGGTGACGACGACAGTGACAAGCGGGAGCTGGCGGCATTTCTGGCCCAAACCGCCCACGAGAGCGACAGCTTCAAGGCCGCGCAGGAGTATGGCTGGGAAGACTACAGCGTCTCGCAGTACTGCAATGCGACCACGTACCCGTGCGCTGCGGGTCAGCGTTATCACGGACGCGGCCCCATTCAAATCTCCTGGAACTACAACTATGCCACCGCCGGCGAAGCGCTGGGCATCGACCTACTCAATAACCCGAGCATCGTTGCCGAGGACCACGTTGTGACGTGGATGACCGCACTCTGGTACTGGATGACCCCACAGGGCGATGGTCGAGTGATCCACGACGTCGTGGTGGGCGAGAACGGTTTTGCCCAGTCCACTGACATCATTAACGGTGGTCTCGAATGCGGCCCCGACGCACCAAACAAGGCCAACGAGCAGCAACGCATCGAATACTTTACGAAAATGTGCGAGGCACTGGACGTGGAGCACCTGGGGCTCACCTCCTGCAACGCGTAAACGACGTCGACAGCACGAACTTGTCAAGCTGTAATCCTTCACCGC
>AUWJ02010436.1:0-13850 GCA_000468175.2 Phytophthora cryptogea
TACATGGCAGCAGTAGCGTTTGCATGAACGTGCAGCTGCACTGGAACGTCTACAGTTCAAACAACAATTCAGCGTTAGATATATTGTACCAAACCGTACCGGACTCTCAAACAGCCAAAGCACCGGAGATCCCAAATGGTACCGGAGCAACCAAATGACACCGGAAACACTTACAGTAGTATTCACAACATGCACAGCATGCTCGTCTCCATCACGATCCATTTGTAGTTCTGCCCTCACGCCATCGATCTTGACACCGTATTGGGCATCTGCACTACGCGCGAACTTGTACTGCTCCCGCACAAGTCGATATGYGTGGGGACTCRKCTGCACAGTCAACGTCCARCGTCAGAAGCTCGGGATCTGCAGCGTCTTCAGCAATAGGTGTCTGTCGGGTACCCAGCGTTTGAAACTCCTTCATGTAGCGTTCTTGCGACCACTCTTGCAGCATGATCAGCGTGCTTATCAACTCGTCGATAGGGTCTTCTCCGTCGACAATTTGCTTGATCTTTCCCCAGCCGCTTTCAATCCTGTTGTTGGTGTGATTGTTGAGGTGAGGCACGTTACTGCGGTGGTAGTCGACCCACTCTTCCGTGCAATTCTCCCAGTTAGCCTCGAAGTACACCAAGAAAGGATCCTTCTTGTTGTTGCCAAGCGAGCGCAGCATGTCTTGGCGGTACGTCGCGTACGCTTTAGCGCTCTCTGCTTTCGTCATCAATTGCAACGCACTCACTACCTCGTGCTTGGCGTGAATATCACATTCAGATAACTTGCCAACCTATTCATACAGTATCACAAGAATTAGAAAAATGGACGGATACCATGACACGAAGGCATTCCTACCTTCTTGCGGAGATACTCAATCACATGGAACTGATAAAGCCGTTGTCGGGCATCAGGGAAAGCTTCTGCAAATACGTCTTTCTACTTTAAATCTCTTGTCCGTCATTACGACGCGGATATTGACCCACGCAGGGTTGGATTCCTTAAACTCCGATAAACAGAACGCCAAGTTCGCTCTCGACAAGCGAATGCTGAACGTATTGCCCCTGCACGCAACCACGCAATCATCACAACTCTCGTTAGGTACTGTCCGGTACAGAAATCAATATGTGGTACAACATGTTGTACAAAAGCACTGTACCTTGCCGAAAACGTCGTCCACGACAATGCTGAACAACTTGTAGTAGTTCTTGTTCGTCCCGTGCGTCGTATCTACGAGAATTACTTCAGGGAAGGCTTTGAACAGCCGTTTTTGGCATGCCGTCTGAAAACAGACAGCGTCCACCAGTCCTGATGAGTTGTTGATCGACAAGGCTGACGAATTTCCGCTCGTCTGGCAGAACTCACTCAGAAGTTCGACGGCCCGCTCTTCATTGCTTTTCGTGCCGCTGTGGTCTCTTTTCAGCGAAGCCAGCAGATTGTGTACATCCCGTAGACCCATGCTCTTCCCTATAGACACACGCATAAGAAAACAAAACCCGAAGTTAGCATCAGTAGCATTTTGTAGAGTAGACACGTAGTCTTACCTGTTTCCTCACGTAAATACGCCAATATGCCTTTGGCTGAGGACCCCGCTTTCTTCATCGTGCTGACACGAAGCAGAACCTCAGGATCAGTAATCCGCCGGTTTTCCGAGTAGTAGCGAAATAGTTCTTCGCTGCGTAGGTGGTTGTGCGCTCCTTCCCACGACACGGTAACTCTCCACTCGCCTTAGATATCACGTCGCGACAGGGCCCTCACCTTTGCTGGGCACGCCAAGTACCGGATGATTCGACGCTGCCGCTTGCCCTTGCCTTTCTTCGGGTGGCCGATCCCGTGCGTACACAGGAGTGACAGATAATAGTATGGGACATTTTCTGGTAGAAGCTGGGAAGCAGCTTCGGCAACACCGCGCTGCTTCAGCTTTGAATTTCGCAATGTTGAGCTGTACGATGTCCGCTTGGCCAGCAGCTGCCATGTCCGTTTGCAGTGGTTGGCCAAACCAGCTAAGAATTCGTCCCAGTCGCTGAAAACACGTTTGAAAGCTTGCATGAAAGCTCCATCTTCTTCCACCACGCGCCCACGCGACGATTCAAGAACTGCTATCGCTGCATCTTCACCATCTTGGTCCCCATTACCGGCATCGCCTGCCATGCTGCTCTTCATTTGCATATTCATCGGATCCGGTACAGCTTTAGATGGTGTTGTACCGGAGCTCCGTATCTCCATATCCCCAACGTTCTCCACCGGATTTGGTACAGCTTCGGCTAGTGTTGTACCGGATCGTTGAGTTTGTGATACATCTTCATCTTGAGAAAGGTCCGCAAGCTCTGCCGATGCCTCGTTCTGCGCAAGCTGCAATGATATTCCGTTATCATCGTCACCTTCATCGTCTTCGTAGCTGTCCTGCTCGTACGCTTCCTCCTCCGAATTCGACGGGTCACTTGAACTGCTCTCGCGTTCCATGGCTGCCTGCGCAACCATATACGCCAGCCGCTTCTTGCCGCCACGCACATCTCCGTATTCTGCTTGAACACTCGTGCTTGGTTTTGACCCTCCTCGCTTTTTACCGATATGGGAACTCGTTGACGTCCCCACGCCGCCCGTCCCGGAAGTTGGTGCTGCTATCGGCTTCACCCTCCATCCTCCTGCTCCCTCCGCTTCTTTTTTCAGAATGACCTCCCCCCGCTGGTTTCTCCTTCGAGATTGGACGCTGGTTCGTTTTTGGACGGTGCGCTGCTGAAGACACGTGTCTGGGTAGGCATCGGGTAGCCAGGTGCGGCACCTTTCGCCTCTTCCGTACTCGCAGCCCCGTGTGGCTGAACTGGCGCTGTGTTCGCAGTGACTCCTGCTTTCGCTGCTTCCGCGGTCACTGGCATAATTGACGAAGCAGGGGCTGGGATCGCAAAGGCTCCAGCACTCTCAGCTTCACTACTCGCCGGCATATCTTTTTCTCCGGCGGTTGCTTGCTGCGTCGCATCGACCTCAGATTCGCTCTGCTGCACACAGCACTACGTTAGATTCAGCAACATACCATCCTCAGAAGCAACTGACGTACCATTAACAGCCCGGGTGTCTCCGTGCCTGGGCAACGCTCGTGCTGCTCCGTCCTGCTGTGGTTTGATTTCTTCCCCCCCTTTCGGTTGTGTGGAGCCACTCACTCGTTTTCTCTAAATATCGAGATTTGTATCTTACGGTTGGAATAGATTTCTGGCCTTGTTATGGCTGCACACGCCAGGATACACCGTATTACTGTCGTGATACTGGTACCGGAGCATAGGGAGGATTGGTACTGGACCTACACTTTGTGGTACCGATATAGTGCGGACGTATCCATACCCCTCCCAGTCGCCGACGACATCGTCGTCAATCATCGCTGCTTGCAAGTCTGGAAATGAGAGAAATCCTTTGTGGGTCTTATACTGCATCCACATGCTGATACGAACTGAGCATGAATGGCTCTGGTGTAGGCCCACTACAACCTGTAATTGACTGCAGCCCTTTCAACCTAGCCTCCTTGGTGACATCTGTCCAAATCAGAGTGCACGTTGAACCGCGTTACATGTCTCCGAGGACCTTTACGCAACTCAGTAGCTAAGGGCTAACCCTTTAGCTTTAACCCTTTTAACACACATCAATGGCGTGAACTTCATCGCGAACTTCAGGAAGTGGTTCGTTTTTTTGCCTCAATGGCATTGCCGATATGCGCCATCATGATAGGCCATTCTCGCCGTTTCTAAAATGTCAGATTATATAGCTTTGTAGGGCGGCTAATTACACCGGACCACCGAACTACCATCCATGCCCCAAGTCGAAGAAGAGCGGTTGTAAGGCACATTTAATACACCCACGCCTTTTCGATCACCAGACAACCTCGTACCAGTCGACATCGAGCATCCGAGTGTAGCTACACAGAGCTAAGTTCTGTTCGTTTGCCGAGCGGCGCTTGGGGAGTACCATAGGTACAACAACGAAAAGACACGATTTACAGTTTTTGAGACAATAAATGAATACTCCAAGCCGCAAGGACAGCAGAGTACAAAGCTAATTGTAGTTGAACTAATAAATACAAAGTCAAATATGGGACATCGGCTTTTGTTTTCCTCTGCCATGAAAACAAAATTCACGGCAGACAGCGGCTGACACAATGATGCTAATCAAATATTTAGAGTTATCGAGATAATCGCGTGGTCGCGTGCACTCTCCACCTGGAGAATGCCCCACCTGGAATTTTTTGGAGTGATCTGATTGGCTGGTTGCACTCCCTCACGACAAGACAACTGGAGGGGACCTTCTCCACATGAAATAGGTGGAGAGGGTTCTAGAGTTGTGCAAGTGTAAAAATGAACAGCGAAGAAGCTCTTCTTCTTCTATCCGGGCCCGTTGCGAGCGTAGCTGCCTTGGCTGCCTGCAGTCACGCAAGTGCTGAGCAACAGCAGAAGCGCACAGTGACAGTACTGCACTTCGAGGCGCTGCTGAGTAACGTACCCTGTGAAGAATGGTTTTCTACGAATCTTCGGTGTTCAAGGGCGTCGTTTATAGATATTGCAGAGCGTGTGACGATGAGCCCCGTATCACGCTGCTGTCCACGCTTGAATCGCAAGCATGGTGTTCCGAGAGACTCAACGAAGGACTGGGTTCGAGATCGCCCGACGGCTGAGTCAGCGCTATCTGCGTAGACAGCGGCATGCTGCTGGGTGTCCACGATATGTCCGCTGATGCATCTGACGCTGGTGATGTCTGTAGTGTCTGAGACAGCGTGACAACAGTCTCATGGAGCTGGTCGTGTTGTTGCTGCGGCTGCTGCGCCCGAAGGCTCATGCTAGTGCTCGGCGACTTGGGACTTGGGAACTGAACACAGGTCAGTTTTGATTGGCTGTTTCTCGGTTCAAATCAGAGGTAGTCCATCTGGAGGTGAATAACAACGCGACCTCAACTGGAGACATTATTTACCTCCACCTCCAGGTGGAGAGTTCACGCAACCACGCCTTTAAAGTTGACCTATCGATTTTCGTATTTAACCGGGCATCGAATTTTAAAACTAAGTTTACTCGAGAAAAGCTAAATAACACTCTTATTCGATTGCTTTTAGCAAGATCTTTCCGATAATGCATGTTTTGCAAAGTTCGGATAAATATTGATAAGGAATACCCCCAACCATAGCCGAATTTGAGGGGTTGGAAATGGAGATATTTTTTTTCCGGATGACCACAGCTCACTGAGTTCTCCATATGCGAGGGCTTAAAATACACACAAGACGCTTGTCTTTCGAACGGTGCCCTTAAATCGCGATTCGTACCTAGGTTGATTAGTATTGTTGTGTTTGACGTAGTCTTAAATAAAAAATGCAACTTTGCTGCGCAGTTGAGTACCACTGATCTTATTAATATTTGTGTGTGTGTGTGTATGGGAAGAGTTGGTTTGGAGGGTAATAATAGGATTTAAAAGTTGAACTTAGCTGTTAGTTAATCAGAAAAAATGGTTTGTATTTTTGATGCTACTAAATCGAAACGATCCGTGAACTTGACCTAGCCCATCTTGGAGGCTTGGTATGCGGCAGTCCTTCCATAGCGTCCAGCGCGGTGCTGGCTATACCCTCCATTCCATCAAGGCATATGGCAGTGGACCCGTTCAATTACAAGCACCGATTCATCGTGAGTAACATCAACACGATAAAACATGCTCGAACGGATATGTGTATGGTTTGTTCAGCCCACACCATACTTGATTCTCCCTTGGAAACTCTTTATACTTGCCAATGCTTTACAGTTTTTGCGCAGGAGTATGCTGCTCAAGGCTAGCATGGACTACACCCCACAACACCGTTGATATCCTGTATCAGCAGTAGTTGTAATATGTTCGAATTCACATAAACGAGATCGTCTCCGCCTTAGCTGGGAATACATTTTTTTGGGGTGGTACACTCAGCTAATAGGGCTTCCTGGGCTGCATGTACGCGAGACAAACTCCGCCGCTGTACAGCATCATTCTCGTCGAGTTGGATGAATCTAGCCGTGTTGTCTCCATGGTGAACACTTCTTGTAGTGAAACGGTCTCACCGTTGCTTTGACACTACTTGCTCATATGCTCTCTACCACAATCCAGCAACTGCCACTGCCACATCGTGCAGTCCAGTGCTCTTGACCGCACGCTCCACCCCTATAGTCTAAACGGAAGGGTCGATCACACCGGCCTGCACGACGTGCGCGCCGTCGCCGATGCGGGTCAGGAAGATCCCCGGCTTCGACAGGTCCGATTCAAACTTGTCCATCGGGTAGCCGGCGTCCAGGATCTGCATGAGCTTCTGCGTGTGCTGCTGCTGCACGAGCGCCATGATCCAGCCACCAAAGCCGGGGTCCATTACACGCGGATCGTCTCTACCAGGCAGCCCGACTCGGGCGTACCTCCCTCGAAGTCGTCGCGCACACTCGGCCATGAGGTTGCCCGCCTCGGTGTGCTCGTTCGCGCGGATGTGCTCCACGGTCGCCACCGTGCGCTCGTCCTCCGTGATCACGTGGCGCGCGTGGCGGTACACCACCTCGTCGCCCGGCGTCTCGTACACCGAGTCCAAGGCCGACACCGTGGCGTCGCGCAGGTGAGTCATCTCGGTGTTGCCGTGGGTCTGCATCGCCTTCACGGCCGCTTCGTACTGCAGCACGCGCTCCTTGTACTCGCCACCGTTCTGCTCGTGCTTGATGCCCGCGTTGTACACGATGATGACCACGTCCGGGTCCTGGCGTGCAGTCCAACCTCTCGCACTAAACACCGCCACTCAACAGCGGCTCCTCGACCGCCTCCTCTCGCAAGCGTGCGGCACCCGCTCTACTCTCCCCCCTACCTCCCCGCTCGAACAGCTCTCGCTCCGCGTCGCCGCTATGCGCTTCATCAAGTGCGACATGCGCTTAGTCAACGACGTGCGCTACAAGCTCAGTTCGAGCAGTCCAACTCGTATAGCCCTGGTGCTCCTTCGACGAGTACAGAGTTTTTCGAAGGTCCCCTCCACGCCACAATCTTCTCCACCAGTATCTGCCGCTTCTGTTTCCCCACCAACAAGAGCATCGACCACCAATGCACCGACTGCGAGTTCGCGAATGACGTGCTCACGACACTGCAGCCGCTGTGCAGGACCCCGCGCTGAAAGTTCACCAACGCCATCACGGCCAGAAATTCTGCTCTCGTTCTCAGTCCCACCAGCTCCAGCTGCGCACCAGCAACAACAGTAGACCGCCGGACCCCATCCTATCCGCAGCGGATTCCGCTTGGTGCTCCGAGCTGTTGTTGCAAAATGGTTCTCTTTCGAGCAACATCCTGGATGTCGGACGAATGTCTTCCCAGGTTACGCTTACACAGTACCGTAGAATTAATCCGTAGGGGCTGTCCATCCCTCATTCTATTCGGTATAATATCCTAACGTGAGTCCTTGACCTCGAGTTCGATACCGAGTGGCGAACAGCTTCTATGGAGCGGACCAAGATTATCAAAGGCTATCCGTCGGGTAGAGCGGGTCCAAGGGCACCACTTCACCACCCACCATGAGCTTCAGTGCGTGGTCGGCAGTCTGCGGCACATCTGCACATGCCTGCGGCACATCTGCACATGCCTGCGGTCTACTCACAGTCAACCAAGCCACTTCATTATTACCTTCAACAAGCTATGCTCCAAGCACCAGTACACAGTCATATACTGTATAGAATGTGTCCATCTGGACACCACAACTTTCAATACAAAACGAAAAACCTCAGTAACTAAAAAGTAGCCATACAATCTGTAAATCAATCCGACGTTGCGTTACCTACGTATTCTCAGCCTCGTCTATGATGTTTTCGATGATATCATCGCTGTCGTCTACCGTAACTACGATCACAATCAGAGTCTCGAGGCGTGCTACCACAGCACTTGTTGGACCCATCGTGATAGCGGCGAACGTGGAATTGCTGTTGCGTTGCTCCTCGCTCTCGGTAGCAGTGGAACTACCACAATATCAAGCCTTAATAGGCCTTTAAATCCATTCCGTACTACCTCCATCCCCAATTCTCGCCATGCAGTTGTCGCCCAAGTAATGTCATCAGCGTGAGTGGGGGCTATTATCTTCTACGCAGCATCTGCACTTCTTGAGTTGAACATTCTAAGCTGCGTACCCAAATAATAATTGAATCATTCCTTTCTCAGTCGCTACTTTAGTGGTCTGAACCACAAGATGTCCGCTGGTTGGCGAACCGACGTCAGTCGCGGTGGGACTTTGAGTACGAACACGTTGAGTGTGCCTCGACTTCCTGGATCCAATGGCCGCAGAAGTCACCCCACAGTAGAAGTATTGGCTCGTCGTCGGCTCGACTAGCAAAATGAAAATCCAGCCACGCGAACGACAAATCCGAGTTCCACCATGCCGCGCTGTTTCCGTAAATTGGTACGTCTAAAGACGCTATAAGAGGCTGCACCTCTTTCCACAGCCGTGTTGTACCACAGTACTGTAAGCAACTGTGTCAGGTTTCGTATATGCTTTCGTTTTAGTAAGCTTCGTCAACCTCAGTTCCCAACTTCCCAACTTATTGCAGCTGCGTCAGTGTGACGATCCTACTCTGATCAGGAACGGTGTTTCGGTGACGTCTAATGTCATCGCACTACCCTGACACGCACTATATGCAAACGCAGTTGGCGACTAACACCTTCTGTCTCTCTGGCTCAACTGTCCTGCAGTACTAGCAACCAGTAGTCATCAATTGAACTGTAGCAGGACTCGAACCCGCAGGGGAGTGACCCCAAGTGACTACAGGACTTGAACCTGCAGGGCTTTGCCCAGGTACCACAGCAGGACTTGAACCTACAAGGGACTTGGACCCGGAAACTCGAACCTAATGGGGACTCGAACCCACGGGACTTTAACCTGCGCCTTCCAGTACCTTGTCACTCCAGACTCTTCTCTTCCACTAGAGCCCTACTTCAGTCGGATCGAGGCTCTGACTAGAAGTCGATGTAGTTGATGTGTATTACTTGTTGGGCGTCGCTCTCTGATTGGCCAAAAAGGGTAAACATTATAACCAATCAGGAGTCGACCTGCATATGAGCGGTTCTCAGAGGTCTAGGGCTCCCGCCCTGTTCTTAAACTAAAACAGAGTCTATCTTGCTTGTGAGCTTCCTCACCGCTACGTGTACGCTAATGACGGTAATGACGTAGCCCGTTACAACCGTTCACTGCTGTTTCTACTACCTCCTCTATCATACCCTTTGACGCCCTAAAGCGACAGTTCCCAAGCACTCACAGCCGCCCACTGGAAGATCGTGTCTGCCCCGTCGGCTTCTCTGTACTTGGTTATGGTCTTGGTCTCACCGTTCGTCCTGCATGGGTTTGCGCTCGTCTGGCCGTTGCTCGACTCAGCAACTGTACCAAGGTTCACTTGCTGCTGTGGCCCACTTCATCCCACTCCGCTTCATTCTGCTGGCTCTGCATCCGACTTCTCCCTGTTGCACCCTGTCGTCCTCGTCCTTTATCGTTTCTGCTTGCTCGTCACACCTTCATGCTTCCTTCGACGCACTTTCTTACCCCTGCTTACTTTTCATCACAAAAATGGTGGGTACTGCTTGCCGTCCGAATCCGCCAAAAACATGCCAGTAAAGCTCTCTTTATCTTTCCCCTCGTATCTGACCCACACCGTTTTAGTACCCTTCATTGAAATTGTTTTTTTTCCCGGCAAATACTTAAAGCAGACATTCTGATCAGCATTGTAAATCTTGCTATCGTTAACCCCTTAGTTCCCGAAAAAAAAATAGGGGTATATTTCGACCTTATGTTGGATCTCCAACATAAGATAGACTTGAATTTTGTATATATTATCGTTAAGTACGATTTTGCCCGGGAGGGGTAGGCGATAGTATAGAACAACCAATGCGAGTAAAGCGAATGCAAGTCCAACATAAAGGCTTCATATGTTGGTAACACCGTAGCTATCTTCCCTCTTATGATGTAATATCAACATAGGAGTTGAACCTTTTATCAGTTCGCAACATTTCTGAAGCATTGCACACGTACAGCAGCTCGACGTTGTACATAGGAAGGATGTAAAGAGAACATTTCATTTGATCGCACGCCGGTTTCAATTGATTGCATACTAAATAATGCCAAAACTGCTTCCTAAATACATGAAGTGCAGAATAGGTAGAATATTAACAGGGTCGTATACGGGTAGGGCCTGACATTGGGATCTGACCTTTAAACCATCTGATAACGGTGAACTCCAAAGGGGGTACGGCGTTCAGGCCTGATGAATACTACCATCAAATCACGATGAAGATGCACTATTTGGTTTTCGCACCCCAGGTAAGGGGTACAACGATGAGTCATACTCTCACGTGAATGCTACATACCATGTTTTGGGTACTATTTGTACTAGTGTACAGGCAGCTACGATTGCTACCCAAGGGAGTTTCGAAACGAACAATGGAGGCTTAGTACGTTACAAAACCAACAAAAGCGTTTGGTCCCAGCGCTGGGCGTTTCACTTCGTTGCTTCGTTACCGACGCCTAGCGCTTCTCCAAAGTGTCATTCCTGTTCTTTCCGTATAGCGATCACTCCTACCCTAAATCTTACCAAGGCAAATGCCGATCCAGACAACCCCGCGTCCAACATGGAAGCCTCCAACATCCCACAGACCCAACCAGCAACACAAGACCCTCCCGGGAGCCAATTAACACAGCTGACCCTTCTTCATAGCGCTGGCGCTCGACACGGGCGTTACGCCATTATCATCAACTTGCACGGCTACCAGTATACACGGGCGTGGGCATCTAGACGCAAGTTCGTATATCGCTGCAGTTATTATCTTGGGACACATTGTGCCGGAAAAGTCTCCCTGTACTCATCCACAATGGAGTACGGTGACTTCATTCCGCATAAATGCCGAGCGGATCGACTTGTTGCACCTCGTGGCGTTGACATGGTGGGGTCGATCCAGACTGCAGTCGACGAGCTCGCACTAACTAACGCTGCACTACCAGCAGCTTCGATTTGGTCTCAAGTCAATTCCCGTTTTTATGCTGGCGACCAAACACAAGCTTTTGCAGGCTGCCAAGAGAGCAAGTTTTGAGTCGAGTCTATAGAGTGCGAGACCGCCATTTTGGTGGCAATATTCACGGACGCATTGAGGTGCCTTCTCTCTCCAGAGTGCGTGACCAAGCGCTAAACTTTTTTCAGTTCCACTGCATTAGCGGCTTCACCGACGACGATCAGCCACATCGTATCATTGGATGAGCTCATCCAGAACTGGCTGCACTATTGAGGTACTCCTCGATTTCGTTGTTTATTGATGGCACAT
Organism: Phytophthora cryptogea; assembly: GCA_000468175.2. NCBI lineage: Eukaryota > Oomycota > Peronosporomycetes > Peronosporales > Peronosporaceae > Phytophthora > Phytophthora cryptogea. Next base: position 11,293 of record AUWJ02010436.1, read on the forward strand.
TCCGGTTCGTGCCTCGCGGCTTTCAACAGTGCGTTGTTCTCATGGTTCATGATCGCTCATCTGGTTACTACATTCCTGTCTTCTACGTGCTGACAACGCAAAGGACACACGACACATACCATGACATCTTCCGCTTCATCATGAGAGCTACGGATCATCAAATTGAACCTTCCGAAGTAGTTTGTGACTTTGAGCGTGCGCTCATTGATTCGATTGGAGTACAATTTCCGAACGCGATAGTTGTTGGCTGCCTGTTTCACTTTAAACAGGCAGTGAGTCGCAAGATGCGAAAGCTGGGCATCTCAAACAGAGCCGCTTCAGTAGCCATGTTTGCTGGGGTGCTTGACATGCCAACAGCTGTGCCAGCGGACCAAATTGCTGTTGGGGGGATCTCGTGGGTGAAGCGTCAAACCAAAGATCGTTGCTGTAGTGACAGTATACCGTACATACGCACGCGTTGGTGTGCATTCTGTGTTTACTTTAGACGAACGTGGCTTGATCTTTATGATCCTGCGCTATGGAATATGCACGGCTTAACCAACCTTCTCGTTGCTAGAACAAACAACCCCTTGGAACGGTCCAACTGGGAGTTGAACGCTGCATTCTCTACGCCTCATCCATGTTTACACAAATTTGTTGCAACAATTGAAAAATTGGCTAGTGGCCACGTAGCTACACTTGATGCTGTGCGAGGACGCCGAGCTCGACGACAGCCTCGTGAAACGATCCAATTGCCTATACCAGCGGTGCTCCCTGCCGAAGCTGAAGAATCAAGTGGTGAAGAAGATGACTCGGGCGCATTCGATTCTGACATTGATGCTGAAACAGCAACCTCGGCAATATCGGTGGTCAAGACAGCGGCCAAGACGTCGACATGGACAGCTTCCGAGCGGCACACACGCCAGCCACACTACAAGAATCGACAGTCATATAGGTATCTATGACTCACCAACACCTTAATTCTTTTAATATACATTTACTTGTATGTCAATGAGGCCCAGTGTTTGGCAGGGACTGAATATCGGGTCTGGAAAGCACCCGACCTTATTCTTAGGTCCTACCCGAATGCGACCTGCAAATAGCTAACCGCAGAATAGAATGCGTACACGTTGCCCACCGCTATTCCTGCGCTCGAACATTGGCTAAGTCTTACCCACCGCCGCCACCATTACCTCTTGCCAATCCTCCTTCGAAGCTACGCGCACCCTGGAAGGCTGTGCGGCATTTCGGCGCACGTGGTTCTTTCCTGAGCGCGAGTGTGGGTGGCAGCCGTGCAACTTGTATATTAGCAGCAAGTATCGTATAATGCAGCAGCCGTCATGCCAGATACGCTTACAACACCTACTACTACCTACACAAAACCGTCTGCACAACGCTCGTACCACGCGCGACCTCCTTCTCAGCCGTCTTCCTAGCCTTCACAGCCACCTCGCGTACTGCCGTCGCCTCGGTCCGCAACTGGTCCACGCGCTAAGCATTCTCCTTCGCTTCTGCTGTTTTTACACACTGCATACCTTCTAGTACGCCTCAAGGCTCGAAATTGGCCATTCCCTCGGTTGCGCAGCGCCTTGAGTGTCAACGCGGACGTCTTCACCCCCTTGCTTACCCCGCGTTTTGAAGAATGAGAAACGGTTCGTGGTGGATGAACGTGCTACCTCTCTACCCTATTCAACTGGAAATGTCCCTAGCCCTGTCCATTTGTCTGTTTTATACGTGCGTGTTCGTTTTATTTTCAATATATCAGTCTTTTGGGATGTGTTCAATACAAAATTCAAGTAAAACTCCTCTTATGTTGGAGGTCCAACAAATCATAGACACGGCGACAAAATCGAATTAGGGTTTACACCTCTTATATGTTGTACGGTACAACATATGGGAACTATGGGGTTAACCCAAAGCCGCGTTTGCCCTACATTTGCCCAAAATTCAACGGGCTTCTTGCTCCATTGCACTCGGAGCTTGTTGGCCTTGCCGTATTTTCGCCCTTAACGCCAGTCCATGACGCTCAAGAAAACTCTGTTGCTAAACCCAAATACTTTCAAACACTCCCTCTGCGACACCTTCGTCCTCGCTACACTCGCCCTTAGCTGCAACACCAATCGCGAGACATGAATGCCTTCTTCGCGCAGCGAATTAACCCATTCAACGAGGGTTACTTCGCCTATTGTCGATATTGTGGTTCTCAGCCTTTTTTTGTCCTGACTTCAGTAGTTGTTGACGACATGTTCTTGATCGTTGCACGGTTGCTCTGCAACTCCAAAATACGCTTCCGTTTAGATTCAAGGTTTTATCAGCGAGATGGTCATAATACTTAGTGAGAGTAGCCCGCATGACATGCTTTGAATGGAAGTTTATTACGTCTAACTTCTTGCCAAATGTTTCACAGTCCCGCTTGTACGAGTTTGGACGCCTGCCTCGACTTCCTGGAGATGCCTTGCGTCTCCGTGCCATAGTGCCTGTTGTCTGGAGTGTGTCTCATAACCTTACAGAAACCGCAGAGTTACAACACCGAAAGACACCGAAGTAGCTTGGGGGGTTGGCGCGGACAACAGTCTCCA
>AUWJ02010548.1:0-13247 GCA_000468175.2 Phytophthora cryptogea
ACAATGCGTACTGTTCGCGTGTGGGACACACCATTAGTATGGTGCTATACACAATGATTTTGTGGACCACTCCTATCTGTGTGGAGCACCTAACTATTATAGCAAGGCGTTCTCAGAACTCAACTGCGAGTTTTTCCTGCGAGACCAAAGCCGTGCAAGAAGTTGTGAAGACACGGAGGGGAGGAGATGTACCGCAAGTCGGATACGGCGGCCAACGTGGATCCGCTGCTGGCCGAGACACGCGCGCACCTGTTGCACAAGCAGCCGGACCGCGCGCGCGCGAGTTTCCTGCGTCTTCCGGAGCTTGAAGCGCGTCGTAGATCGTATCTAGAGTCCACACTACGGGACTTCTACGCCGCCGGACTCTTCGAAGTGCCCGTGCTGCTCACGTTCCTGGAGGCGCTCCCCAGCTGGCACTGGACGCTCGACGGATGCGCCGTGCTACACAGCGTGAGCTCAGCGTTACGCGCGCCCAGTAGCGACGCCGGAGGCGGCGGCAACGCCCTACGAGCCTTGGAGGCGAGGCAGCGCAAGTTCCCGCAGCTCCCCTTGGCCTTTTTCCTGTTAAAACTGATGAGCCACTTGGAAGGGAGCGCTCGGGTGCGTGCTGAGAGCTACTGGTACGCGTGGGTGAGTCCTACGTTGAGAGCTGTGGCCAGTGGCCAATCCCTGGAGCTCAAGATCCTTTCTAGAACGGGACGCAGCGAGTACCGACAGGGAGACGCCAGTAAAGAGGAACTGCTCTACGCGCCTGGCAATGCCGGCACGTTTGATAACGACAGAAGAAATGCCTTGTGTTGGGTCGGAGACGCGAGTGACGAACAGCGAGAAGAAGCGGCGTGGCCTGAAGAGAAAGATCGAGCCAAAGCGCAGTGGAGACTCATCCCGTCCGATGTACATTCCGATACGTTTATGGTGCAGAGCGTTCGCTTCGAGGAGTATTTGTACTCAGCGGACTATGCCAAGTTTAAGAAGGACGCCAGAGGGAAGACGAGGAGTCGAGTGTTTACGTGGAGGAAAGCGCAGGAGGATCCTGGACCGGCGGGCAAATGGCAGCTTGTGGCCTTGAGTGTCAAGGAGAGAGATGTGTTCGCGCTGTACAACCCGTACCAGCGCGAGTTTTTGTATGCGCCGACGGCAGATATGTTGGATAGCAAGCGGCGTCACGTGTTGTCGCGAGCAGCGCCGGATGGAGCGCGTGAAGCTTCGGATAAAGAGGGCGGATCGATGTGGTGTGCGTGGCGTATCGCGCCGTCAGAGCAGTCGGCGATGGAGAAGGGTGTCGAGGCATTCTTCGCCAAGCAATACCCGGTGGCGGTCGAGCAGTTGACCCAGGCGATCAACGATTTACCCGACAACACGGAACATGTCAAGTGCTTTGCCTACCGCATGACAGCGAACCTTCGTCTGCGCAGATTTGACCTGGTAGCTCCGGATTTCCAGGCGATTCAAGCTCTTGGCGGTGATAAGGCAGCTATTTTTCACGGTCTTGCCCATCTCTGGGAAGAGAACGCAAGTTATCTTGCAGCCATGGCGAACTCCTCGCCCGATCTTCAGATTCAAGCGATTGAGATTTCGACATCTCCTGATAACCCTTTCTTCATGCGCCACCAGCTTTCAAAGGGCGACGATTTTTTTGTACGTCGAGATTTTCAAGCCGCTATTGTTTGTTATCAAGAGGCTGCCACCTGCACACCGACAATTACATCGTCTACATCTGCGGGAGATAGCCTGGAAGACCCTGAGACGACGCGCCAGCGCGTTCGAGCCTACGTTTCATGTGCAAAATGTTTCTTCGCGCTGGATGAAACAGAAAATGCTTGGCAATATCTGAGCATAGCGCATGATATTACTGGTGTTTCGGTCGAGAGCGAGGCCGCCATTCTGCTCTGGAAAGGCAAATGTCGTCGCGCGCAAAAATCGTATGATGAATCATTGCAGTTGCTTGAGAAAGCTTTTGATCGCGCGAGTGCAGCATCGGCAGCGTCAGCTTGCTTACCTTCATCTGCAGCCGGCATGCCCATGTCTGCTACCGTGTTGAAGCGGTCTATCCTCATGGAAATGAAGGTTGTGGGGCTGTTACGTCAAGGAGTGTACGATACACTATTGTCCACCGACGAAAATGGATATAATCACACCGAGGAGTCAAATGGAGTGAATGGCAGCGAAAATGGCGTGGTGAGCGGTGGAGACGCAGAGAAAACCCTGACGCAAATGATGGAGATTTTTCACTGCCCGCTGAGCTTGGAGCTGATGGACGAACCAGTGACAACTCCCGACGGCAACACGTACGAGCGCTCCATGATCGAGCAGCACCTTGAAGTGAACGGCTGCTTCGACCCTTTGACGAGAGCGCCTCTGACCAAGTCGCAGCTCCATCCGAACCGTGCGCTTAAGCAGCTCATGGAGACATTGCTGAGCGACCACCGCCTAGGACTGCTGCTCGCGTCGTGTTCAACTTAAAAACATCCAAATCTTGAAAAGGCAAAGTGAAGCGTCTTCGTAATACACATGCGTTGGGTATATTTCTTGACGGGAGCTCTTATGCCGTGTCGTTGCCAACACGGGCAAGTATCTGACCCCCTTCAAGGTTCTTCTCATTCACAAGAAAGCGGGGCGTGATCAACACGCCGTTTACTCGTTGCGGGAATTTGAATCTGGCTGATGTGACGTCGGGAAACTCATTTGTGATGCCTCACCATGGAAGCTAGACACCAAATCAAGGCGAGAACGTTGCCTATACGGCGTCATCTCTTTCCAGTCGTCTTGAGCATCGATGTCTACCATCGAAATGCACGCAGCTTGACTGCCTCGCTCGATCGTCGAGGCACCAAATCCATTCCCGAATTCTGCACAGACGGGCCCTCAAGTTGTGTTGGCTGTCGGACTTTGCTCGTTTCGGTCGCCTCCGTCTCATGGCGGCAATGGAAGTGTCGTACATTGATTCATCAACTGCCATCCATCCATACAGCCACAACCTTATTCTTCTAAGGGCTCATTTGCCTGAAAGTAAACTGCAGCAAACTGCAACTTGTCCCTTGGGACCAAATCAGATCGGCCACGTATCATATCGAGTTAATCTAAGATAGTAGTTTGAGGGCGCTTTCTACCATATATCAGTACGCAGTACAACTCGGATGCATTCAGAATAGCTGAAGAGAGCAACTCAAAGCTCTATTTCATCGTTGAAGAGTACACATCCATCTACGAATACTCTACAGAGTTAACCCTGGTGTTGCGAACCCCTAGAAGTGCCCATTTGGATTCCTCGCTCATTTCCAACCATGATATGAACGGTCAATGCTTCAAACATACTGCGATACGTTACTCAAAACGGATCCAATTTCGCAGGTTTCCCAACTTATCCGATTTCAAAGGTCATCATGCGCCGATCCAAAAATCAGCCATTCCGCCTTCTTCTCCGCCAAGCTCAGACCTCCTTTCCATGCGATCGCCTCGCCCTTTCACGGGCGCCTCGGCCGTCTGTCGCTCCCACGCGCGCATCGCGGCGCTCCCCCACATCTGCGAGACCATCAGCGGCTTCCTCGACTTCTCGGTACGTTGGTCGCTGCCCGACGCCTGCGGGTTCGCGTCCCCGGACGGCGCGCTGCGTCTCGTGCAGCGCGTGGCCGCTCACCGCTCGCTGCGAGTCCAAGACGCGCGAGATTTGTTACTTGGAGAGCGGAAATTCCCGAAAAATAACGCGAAAATTAGAGAAATAACCACTAAAAGCGAAGCCACCCTCGTGGTGCACCAAGAAGAGGATCAATTCTACCGACAGAAGCTCTTTACGCTCGCCATGGCGCGCGCAGCAGCCAGGGGACACGTCCGAGTCCTAGAGTGGCTCGTGACACATTTCCCTGGCTGCTACGTGACGCTGGCGGTCGAGGAAGCCGCGAAAAACGGACATTTAAAGGTTCTCCAGTGGCTCAATAAGGCCAGCAGAGCAGCCCACATACGCGACGAAGGCGGCGGGAGGCTGGACGTGTTCTGGGGAGCTAAAGAGCTCTTTTACGCTGGTCAGAATGGCCATTTGGAGGTGGTGCAGTGGCTGCAGGAACACACGAATCCGTCCCCCACGCACATGTTCTTTGTGACGCTGGAGGAGGCGGCCAAGAACGGAGATCTACCCATGGTCAAGTGGCTCTGTGACGTGAGAGGGGAGTGGTCACCTTATGCGGCCGTGTTGGCAGCAAGCGGAGGGCATTTGGACGTTTTGAAGTGGCTTCGAGGCAACATCTTTAGCTCTTCGCCTTCAGCGTCCATGGATGACGCCGCTGCGAACGGACATATGGACGTACTGCAGTGGCTGCATGCCAACTCGGGATACGCTACACCTGCGGCGATGACCAAGGCTGCAGGTAATGGACATTTCGAGATTGTCAAGTGGCTCCATAAAATGAGACGAGAAGGCTGCACGATGGCAGCAATGGACACTGCGGCGGCGAATGGACATTTTGAGATTGTGCAATGGCTTCATAAGAATCGCCGGGAAGAGTGCACCAAGGCTGCAATGGATGAAGCAGCCACGCATGGCTACTTGGATATCGTCCAGTGGCTCCACCAGAAGCGCAAAGAGGGCTGCACGACGCGAGCGATGGACGGAGCTGCGATGAACGGACATTTGGCGGTGGTGCAGTGGCTGCATCGACACCGGAAAGAGGGATGCACGACGGCAGCGATGGACGGTGCAGCGCGAGCGAACTATCTCGATGTCGTAAAGTGGTTGCAGGATAACCGGAAGGAAGGGTGTACGCTTGTTGCCATGAACCTCGCCGCTCGGAACGGACATTTGGAGGTGGTTCAGTGGCTTCATGGAAATCGGAAGGAGGGGTGCACGACCGATGCGATGGATCAAGCCGCAGCTCATGGTCATTTGCGTGTTGTCGAGTGGCTCCACGGTCACCGCAAGGAAGGCTGCACTTCGAATGCGATGGATCGCGCTGCTGGCGGTGGTCATTTGGATGTGATTCAGTGGCTTCACCAGTTTCGAAGCGAAGGTTGCACGGCGGCGGCGATGGATAATGCAGCAGGAAGAGGTCACCTCAAGGTGGTGCAGTGGCTACATGCCAACAGAACTGAAGGCTGTACCAGTGCAGCGATGGATCGCGCCGCGTCAGGTGGCCACTTTGACGTTCTTTTGTTTCTGCACAGTGAGCGGTTGGAAAGTTGTACATCGAAGGCTTTCGTGAACGCGACGTGTGCGGATGAGCTGGAAATTTTGCAGTGGCTATTTGAACACTGTCGTCACCAGTTTGGGCATGACCGTCTGCAGCTCTTTGCGCTAGGCAAGTTCCACACGCTGCAATGGCTCAAGCAGGAATCCATCCTCGAAGATCTACCCGAGAGCGAACGCCACTATAACTGATTGTTGGGCGAGTAAGTAGGCTATTTATTGGTTAGGAGATTAGGAAGGTTGATCAAGAAGTACTTCAATATCACCACAGTTGCGCAGTTGAACACCTTTGCTTCGTCGCGTGGTTTTCTTGCAGTCACTTATATAGATACATATCGCGGCAAAGCCCGCTCACTGAGGATTACCACATGTGGAAAGGTTGACTTCAACTTGTGCAAATCGTGCTCAAATCCAAGAAACCCCGAATCTCCTTTGGACGGCTCGAATGAAATTCGCGCACTGAAATCCAACAAGAGGCGAACGAGTCGCCTCTGTTTGTCCGTTGCTGGTTTCAAGAAAAGTCAAGTCGGGTACGATTTCGCTGGGTGAATTATCCCGCTAAAACAGAGCTGAAAAGCCCTTAGGCTTCAGTTTCAGCAAGTGTGTGGAGTACTCCTGCTTTTAAAGCCTTCCGGGTTGTCGGAACGCATGCATCCGGACGAATGCTTATCCACGAGATGTCAAATATTGAATGCCTCGTCTCTAGTAAAACTCAAAATTTGGAGAAAGCAAAATGAGACCTGTTGGGCGGAAGAAACATCATTCTGGTGCATTGTACACAATGGGGATTTCATGTCCAACACTACATGTACAGTAGCTACAACTAGTGTCTTCATGAGTCAAACTCGGTAAGCGGGATCTAACAAGAGCAGACGGGCAGGCAGCTTACCTGATGACCTATGGGTGGACCATTACCATTTGATCTCTTTGTATATGAGCCTGCTGTCTTTATACTTTCTATCACCAAATTCTAATACTAACCACTATCTATCTAACTAAGTTGCGACGTATGCATGCGTCGGAACATCTCACACCTATATCCTATCGTCAATCTAACGCCTGGCCGCCCGGGTCGTGCTCTCTGCTTTTACCTTCTCTTTTAGCCAGCGCAGAGTGTAAAACTTGTCGAACGCGTACAACTGGAGCGGATCACGCCCAAACGCTTTGCTGTAATGCTGGAACAGCCACTGCAGGATCTCAAGTTCGTCTGCTGTTGTAGCATTCACAAAAGCCCTCGAAGTGCAGCCCTCCGAGCGTTCATGGTGGAGAAACAGCATCACCTCAAAATGACCTCCCTCTGCAGCGCGATCCATCGCTGCACTGGTACAGCCTTCACTTCTGTTGGCATGTAGCCACTGCACCACCTTGAGGTGACCTCTTCCTGCTGCATTATCCATCGCCGCCGCCGTGCAACCTTCGCTTCGAAACTGGTGAAGCCACTGAATCACATCCAAATGACCACCGCCAGCAGCGCGATCCATCGCATTCGAAGTGCAGCCTTCCTTGCGGTGACCGTGGAGCCACTCGACAACACGCAAATGACCATGAGCTGCGGCTTGATCCATCGCATCGGTCGTGCACCCCTCCTTCCGATTTCCATGAAGCCACTGAACCACCTCCAAATGTCCGTTCCGAGCGGCGAGGTTCATGGCAACAAGCGTACACCCTTCCTTCCGGTTATCCTGCAACCACTTTACGACATCGAGATAGTTCGCTCGCGCTGCACCGTCCATCGCTGCCGTCGTGCATCCCTCTTTCCGGTGTCGATGCAGCCACTGCACCACCGCCAAATGTCCGTTCATCGCAGCTCCGTCCATCGCTCGCGTCGTGCAGCCCTCTTTGCGCTTCTGGTGGAGCCACTGGACGATATCCAAGTAGCCGTGTGTGGCTGCTTCATCCATTGCAGCCTTGGTGCACCCTTCCTGTCGATATGAGTCCAACCACTGAACAATTTCGAGGTGGCCATTAGCGGACGCCATATCTATCGCTGCCGTCGTACAACCTTCATTCCGGTGTTGATGTAGCCACTTGACAATCTCCAAATGTCCATTACCCGCAGCCTTGTTCATCGCTGCAGTCGTAGCGTATCCCGAGTTAGTCTGCAGCCACTGTACGACCTCGAGGTGGCCATTGACAGCAGCTTCATCCATCGAGGCGGAGGGAGACGGATTGAAGATGTTGCCTCTCAGCCACTTGAGTACATCCAAGTGACCCTCACTAGCTGCAAGAACCGAAGCATACGACGACTGCTCCCCTCGTACTTCGCACAACCACTTGACCATGGTCAAGTCTCCGTTCTTGGCCGCTTCTTCCAGAGTCACGAAGAACATGTGGGTCGGCGTCGGGTTTGTGTGTTCCTGCAGCCACTCGACTACATGCAGGTGACCACTTTGACCGGCGTAAAACAACTCCCTTGAGCCCCAAAACACGTCTAGACGAGGGTCGACGCTCCCCTCGCGGGTGTTCTTCGCTTGGCCCATTCGGTGAAGCCACTTCAAAACGCCCAAGTGTCCATTTTTCGCAGCTTCTTCGACTGCCAACGTAACGTAGAAACCCGGGAACCGACCCACTAACCACTGCATGACCTTCATATCCCCCCTCGCTGCCGCCTTGGCCATTCCAAGTGTGAATTGCCGTTGACAGTAGAACTTGTCGTCTCGCTTTCGCAACGTTGACGCTGCGTTCATATCATGGGGGACGCTTGTTCTCGACTTCGAGTTCACCTTCGCTTTCATTTCTTTGGCAACGATCCTCTCTGCTCGTTCAGCCGCAACGGCGTCATGAACTGACACTCGCTGCACCAAACGCAAAGCTCCATCTTGGAAATTGAAACCACAGGCGTCGGGGAGGGACCAACGTACCGAATGGTCTAGAAACTCGCTGATGGTATCCAGTGCACGAGGAAGAGCTGCGACGCGACAATGAGAGTTGCAAACAAGAGTGACAGAGGTGATTGGGTCCGGGGGGTGAACCATGGACACCCAAATCAGTGAGGGGGGCAAGATCAAACGATAAATGAGCTTCGTAGACGCGTTATGTTGAGTCTGGATTCTTTTTGGCAAATGACACGGTTGGGTGGGCAGCGGCGGCGTGACAGTGTCTTGATAGGGAGATCCGATCAAGATTTGAGGTCTCCGAGAGATGAAGCGGGGGAGGCAGCACCAGGAAAAAGGGTACAAAGCTCAGCAGACTTGACACATGTGGCACGTCAACAAGCGGCGAAAACACATGACCACTCCACATTGCCAGAAAACTGGGAGCCAAAGTATACTTTCCTGAATTTGATGCAGCATTTACCATTCAAGATTTTGACTTCAAACGTTACAACTTGTACAACGTCTGACTCATTTACATATCCTTGCTTTGGCCGTTTGTGCTGGATAACCTTGCTGGTGGCAGTGATCAAACGGTTAGTTATAATAGGGACAGAAAATTTAAAAAACCGGCATCGTTTCCTGCATACTCTCGCTCTTTTGAGCCTTGCTTGCCATTCCATGCAATCCACCACTTCAGGTATTTAGGATGAAAGACGAACTCAGTCCGCCTTTAATCCTGCCACGAACTGTACCACCAAATCACGCCCACAACATCCCAAAGGAACGTGTAAATCTACAAAACTATCAGGAAATTGGTCAATTGGGGCATTGTAGCTAGATTTCTTGTGGTCTAACTTGCACAATACCTCCCTAAAGGTTGCAGCATAAGCTTAGTTAGCCCTTCCGGGTTATTTTCATCTTCATTGGGCAGATTTTAGTGAAAATCCCAAACAACAGCTGGTGTTTTGTAAGCGAAAATTTGTTCGAGAGCCGTTTAGCGATATACAGATTGGCAAGCCGCACGACACAATCATACTTTTTTCGCGCGGAGCAGCAAAGCTTTCTCTTCGGTTGGGATTAGAGCATTTGATTCTTTACTTTTTGTTAATTACTGTTTGCACTTCCTCGTCCTGGAAAAGCGCGATTTAGGAAGCGATCATGATGGGAAAGCATGGACACTTCACTCTTGAAATTTTGACGCCTCGGAGCTTGTCCGCCGTTCCACATTTCCCTAAAATTTATGGAGTCAGTTTATTATCCTCGCTCTCACCAATAATAATAAACGTTCACACAGCGCCGTTGATTCTTCTACACAGATAGCGAATGTATGCCAAGAATCGAGATAATTTATCTTAAGCGAAATGTATGATCCTAAACTGGAGTGAAATGCGCAGCGTCACTAGCTACCAGTCTATTCTATTCGTTTGGTTGTGAATTTGCCAGGTCGGACCAAAGCTGCCCCTCAAGGTATTATTGGAAGATTACATCCTCGCTTGCCGTGATCGAAGTATTCGTGACTCTTTTTGGGTAATGATTTCTTGGAGCCCAGTCTGAATTATGGAAACTGTGGGCGTAGTGTTTTTTTTGTCACGAGCAGCATGTGCCCACAGCGCTAAACTAGGAAGAAAGAACTAATGCAGCAGCAGACGCTAACGTTAGTCCAGCTTGTCCATCACCCTCTCCATCAGCCGCAGAATCCTTTCTTGCATGTTCGCCGTCTTTTGCTGCATTTCCAGTGTTTGCTTGTGTAACTCGAAGGTTTGTCGTTGCTGTTCCTGCAAAGCACTTATCCTCGCAGCTTGCTCTTCCTTTTGGCGTTCGCTTTGCCCGGAAAGAAAACGCTCCAGAAGACTCTCGAGGTCCAACTTCTGTCGTTTTGAAGCGTACTCTGCAGGGCTTTCGTCTTCGACCATAGCTGAAGTTTGAGATACTGTCAGGGTCTGGATGGGTGAGTGACTCTGAATCTCTGACTGGGTTCGTGCAGGTAGCAGCTCGAGCGTTGCTGGCAAAGTCTGGATAGGAGCAGCTGTCAGAACTGGTGTAGAAGATAAACCTTTGATAGTGGTTTGATGAACTCTTGCAGAATCTTGAGTCGTGAGTGAACTCTGGGCAACGGGAGTAGCTACGTGGCCTTGAGAATTAAACGATGCCTCAACATGGGGTGGAGGTTGTGTCGTCTCTGTAGCAAGAGCTGTAATGGGAGCAACTTCTCGATCTTGGGGAGCAATGGTTGGTGAAGTATCTTGGGGCCTCTGAAGAGATACCTCTTCTTCAATCGATACTTGAGTCATTTCCAGCCGCTTGGAGCCTGTAAGGATGTTTGAGCTAGGACTGTAGCACTCATCATTGGGCGAGCTGTCAGCTTGGTCGCCGTTGTTCGCTCGATTTCGTTTGTCCTCATCGATAATTCTGCAGTATTCACGCAACAGTTCTTGCTTTTCCGACAAATCGGCAGAACTTTCGTCCCAGTGGATCGACTCTCTTCGGTACATGTCCACTAACAGTCGAAGGTGCGTGCGTAAAGTGTGAGCTTTCACGTCCAAGCCCTGGCTGTTCAAGTCAGCAGTAATACTCTTCCAATCGTGGTTCTTTGCTCCGGAAGCTTTAACGATCTCTTGGTCGTCCAGCACCGCGTTGAGTAGCAGCACGTCGTGCCAATCCTGGAAAACAAAACGTTTCTTCCTTGACTTTTTCCCACTCTCTGGAGTGGACTGCACCCGCACCTCGGGTCTCGTAGTCTTTGATGGTGTCTGTTCCTCGTCCGATCCAATGTCCAAAGACCTTCCACTTCCAACGGAATGTTGCCTTCTAGTCTCATAGTTCGGACCTTGGTCCACTTGACCCCTGATCTCTCCTTCACCAGTAGCTTCCTTTTGTGCATATATAGCCAGCAATTGCTCGAGCTCGGTCAATTCTGCACCAACAAGGCCAATTTCAGTCAGGTCATACCGCCGTCATATAGAGTTATGTCTATCATATAAACATCTTATCATATCGATCGCTGACCTCCTTCTCGGGTTCCCTGTCCGTTCTCAACTTGAAAGTTCTCCACGAGGCGCTTCAGCCTACAGCGGAGCGAGTGCGTGCTGGCCGAGATGCCCATCTCGTTCAGCTCGGTCGTAATAGCGTTCCATGCGTCCTTGCGCTTGGCTCGAGCGTGCGACCACAAGCGGCTTTCGGAGAGTAGAGTCTGGAGTATCAGTACGTCGTCTCCATCTCGGAAAGAGTAGCGCTTCTTACGCGCCTTAGCTGCAGGGGGAGAAGCGGTGGTGAACGTGGTGTCGCTCATATGATTCTGTATGGTGATATGATATGATCGAGTCTGCCGATTTGCTATTTTTATCGAATGAGATATGAGTAAAACTTTTAGTGCGTTTCCGAAGTTGAAAAGAAAGCTCGGTGCTGAAATTGGTAGCACCAAAGTGGCGAGGGATATCAGCAAAACACCAACGTTCAGTCGCTCTATTTACATAGAGAAGTAGTTGCATGTCGGTGCAAAATTACAACCATAAAAGGAGACGCTACGCATGTGCCGCGGTTTTCAGCTCTAGAAAAGGTCGCATTCGTCTGTCGATAAGACCTGGGGCGTTTGAATGCATTTACCACAAGTTTGGGTTGTTGAAACGGTCGAACGATTGGAAAGCATGGATCACTATACTAGCCAGGACTCAAAAGTGCAGTGTTGCTGTTTCATTCCACCCTTCCACCTTGGTACGCTCATGATTTTAACGATGCCAAGTCTAGAGACCCGCACCTCACGCATTCTGCGGCAATAAACACATTGCGCAATTCTCCTTCCTCCGCACAAGACCAAAGTTCACCGACACTTCCGCCTCCGAAACAACGCGCGATGCGGTCAATTTTCCTCACCACCGTCTTCACTCTCGCTCTGGATACGGCAACAGCTGCAAAACTAGTTACGGGTGTCTGCTACGCGCCGTGGCACCACCCAATCGTCAATTGGGACACACTCGCCAAGGATATGCAGCAGATATCTCAACACTTCTCTAGCATCCGCACATACGAGTCGCAATACAACGGAGTCAACGTGGTCGACATGGCGGCGGCTGCCAACCTCCACGTTGCAGTGGGGGTGCAGCTCCAGAACCCACAGCAAATTGATGCACAGATCCAAGCTGTGTGTGACGGCTACGCCCGGAACCCGTGGGCTGTTGAAGCCGTCTACGTGGGCAACGAGGACCTGCAGAACGGAGGCTTTGGCAAGTACTCGGCCGACCAACTCGTCGGCTTCATCAACCGCGTGAGGAGCTGCGTGGGCAACACGCCGGTGGGCTCCGTGCAGCGCATCAACGAGTGGTTGAGTGCCGACGGCGCCTGGACGCTGGCCAACGCCGTCGACAACATCGGCGTCAACATCTACCCGTTCTTCACGCCTGGTTCGCAGCCGTCAGTGCAGAAGCTGCAGGCGCAATGGGACCAGATGACGTCCAAGTTCGGCCCGAACAAACTCCACCTCACGGAGACTGGGTGGCCGTACGCGGGTGAGAACTACGGCGAGAACCGGCCGTCGTACGAAGGCATGCAGCAGTACCTGAACGACTACGTGACGTGGTCGGCGGACAAGGGTCAGTCGTACTGGTTCATGATGTACGACACGACGGTGAGCTACATTGGCGCCGAGTACGAGAAGCACTTTGGTCTCTTCGGCACGGACATGAACCCGCACGTGAATATTCCTAGCGTGAACCGAAAGCTTTTAAGGCTGGGGTGATCACTTTTTGTAGATACGTTAAGCTTCTTAGAGATATCTTACGGTCAAGTTCGTCTTGCAGATCACGTCAAAACGATATGTTTACAAAATGTATCACAAAGCTTGTTGCGCTAGTCGATTTGCTGATTGATTGCCAGGAACTTGATGTGTCCATCAACTTCGATTGCCAGGCAAACTCGTGTCCAGCAATCATCATTTTCGTAGCGTGGTCACCGACATTGACATGATGGCGATCATTCTCCATTTTACCTTCTACCAACCACTTGGCACAGGACGAATAACCTGGAGTGTAGTCGAGCAATGACAACACACGACGGTGGAAAACCTCATACACCCGTGATCGGGTACGACAGTGGCAAGTCCCTCATGGCAAAAGGTCCTTTGGCACTGCACGAACACCTGGCGTCCCGGTTGGAGACGTCGCTGGGCAAACCTTTGCCTCAAATGGAGATGCGCTTCAAGGACGTCTCCATTTCAGCGGACATTGCGGTCAAGAACAAGAGCGACCTCGAGATGCACCTGC
>AUWJ02010549.1:0-31227 GCA_000468175.2 Phytophthora cryptogea
GTATATTTGGTCCAACCGAGGACTCTCCGTCACTAAACTAGTCCCCGTCACTCCAGTGCGGTAACTGCGAGAGGCAACCTCGCTGATCGCCGTCAACTTTCTCTTCTCGGTCCGATCCCATTGTCTCTGTGGTCGGCTCGGCGAGCTCGGCCACAACTCAACATCACAGAGCTCCATTGCGCAGACAGACGTGCCAATCACACTTCTAGCTCTTCCATCTCGAACTTGACCAGACCTTCATTTTCAGACTTTACGCACGGAGATTCAGATTCATATTTCCCAACGGATACTCCATTTACATCCGTTGAGCTCCGTCGATTCCCTGACGCTTCTTCGGACAGTCCGAAATGCGGTGGCCAGATTCACGACATTAAAAGCAGAGTGGCACTGCTCGAGGGTCGGACGGGAACTCACTGTAGAGATGTCCATTGGCTCGGGCGCGTCGCATCAAGCTGCGTGGGACTAGCGACTGTCACCAAAATGCGCTCGTTCGTATTCTTGGGCTGCTGAGACTGCGGCCTTGAGCGAGTTGCAGTTGAGGTAGTCAACCTCCTTACGAGTCTCAGGCTTCAAGCCGATGATGAAATGGTCAACCTTGTCAAGAGCTGACATATCGCGAACCTGAGTGATAATTTTTCGAAAACGCGAGACATAGTCCTCGACTTCTGAGGTCTGCTTGGAGGAACGTAAAGCACACGCAGACGATGCTGTTGATCGGGTGGAAGAAACTCATCACGTAGCGCAGCTTCAAACTCGTCAATTGAGTTGATGGGCTCATTGTCGATCATGATGCGGTTGTGGTAGCACGAGGCCGCGCCGTCACGTAGATTACTGGCCAGCATAGCAACCACGCGCACCTGGTCGGCGGGATGCCCATAGTCGATGTTTTTGCCGTTCATGAACAACTTGGCCTCAAATATGAACTCGTCCACGCTTTCTTATGGCTTGCCGTAGCATTTTGGCATCGAGGCGCCCTCAATCTTGAATTCCCGACTCGACTGTTGGTGCTGAAGCTGATCCATAACGGACGATCGGAAATCATTATTCGGCGTTGCAACCGTATGAGAGAGATCGTGAATGGGCTGTGTTAGGCCTTCCAACAGCGTCATGACGGGGTTTTGTACTTCCATTTTTGGCCAAGAAAACTCGGAGACTTGTCCAGACAGGAAATGGGTCCAGAGAGCACGGCTGAGTTGAAGTGGACCAACAAGTGTTACCAATTATAATGTTGGACCACGGAGTTGTCAGAGTAACTAAGTTGTATTGAGCAAAATGCAGAATGGTCAAAAACTAAAGACACGAATCAATACAAGTGGAGCTCGCTCGAGAGTCTGGAGTCGAGACTCCACTTCAGCTGTGAGATCAGAACAAACGCTATCAGCCATCATGTAGGGATACCAGTAGACTTGTGGATGAAGAAGCCACCCCAGCCTCCTGTAGCTCAGGCGGTATATCCGCGTTATTACATGCGGTAGGTAGCGCGTTTGATCCCTTTGTGGCCGGTTTTAGTTCAGCCTATACTATCTCTGGTAGGGTGCTGGATAGTTTCCTGGTCGCCATGGGCCTGTATTTCTTTATAAAACCTGGCTGGGACGCTCGAAAGAGCGTGTCGACCATGCGGACTAGGCCAGTCGAGTCCGTGGACGGCAGTGCGTGTGTGTGTGTGTTGTCTGATACAATACGACTTGGCGTGTGTTTGTCCACCTGCGCACACTAGTAGTCTGCTGGACACGCTGCTAACGAATTGAGTAACCAGCAAGTCGTAGCGCTCACGCTCGTGAATGGACTGGTCGGTGTGCAATAGCAGTCTGTTGGACACGATGCTGACGAATGGAGTAACCAAGCCAGTCGTGACGTCCATGCTTCGTGAACGGACTCGGCGGTGTGCTCCAGAGGGTGGTGTGTTGCTGCGAGGGTTGCTGGGTCGTATCTGGAACACGGTCTCAGCTCGACCTGGCCCAATTGTGCGCGTCATCGCGTGTATGAAGTAGGCCTTGTCGGATAGGAGGGCTACAGGGGCGTCAAAGACGTCTAGGGGGCGTGAGAAGGCAGCCGGTCGGTCGGTGGTGGTCGACTTGTGTCGGGGCGCCCTGTGGATGCGTTGACGAGGTCGGTTCGGCATTATTGCGGCGGCGTAGGTGTCGGGAAGTGCGTGTGTATGGTGTGCGCGCATGTGTGTGTCCGGCTTTCAGTACTGGGTCTGACCGCATCCTCAACCATATTGACATGCGTAGCGTCCTCAGCAGAGTTCGCGTTGGCTGTGTCGTCTTCAACGAGATAAGCATGAGTCGGTGTCTCCTCGCCCTAAGCTTCGTGCTTCCTTTGGTCGCTCGGCGTAATACTGGCGTTAATTCCTTCTAGACACACTTCAATAGCTTGGAGACGGGTGGGAATCGTGCACCTGAGAAGAAGTGCAGAAATCTCCATCCGCAACGCTCGCGATGGTCCCGATCGAGCTCCTCTCCTTCTGCAGACATCGAGCAAAGTGGTGCAACCTAGACGTCTTCATCGTTGTGTTACACTGGAGGATGTACCGATAATCCCATCGTGATTGCCTGTCGCAATGACCATCGATGTTTGGATTCTAAAATAAGTGTTTGAGTTACTTGAGGGATTCAGAATTCGAAGTGCACGCTCAGCCATACAAAAAGTGTTAATCATAAGATGTATATTGTGCGTTCTACTCGAGTCGATCGACCGAGCCAAAATCGTCGGCAAATCGCCCAAGTGCAAAATTTTCTTGATTTCACTATCTGCTATTCTAAGTGCGATAGCGGAGTTATATGAAGTCATACGGTTCCACCCGGTCGATTGTTAAACGACTTGAAAATTGTATTGGATACTTTCAACCCATGTCGACAAATCAATAACTATCTAACAACTAATGCCGTGCCTTGCCTGGTGAAGCTCTGAATATTTGCATTTTCTGCTGCTTGAGATCAGTGTTCTGAGTATTCGATTCTCCTTTCAAGCGTCTCGACAATTAATAAAAAACGAAGTCCAGTGGCAAACGGTAGCAACGATATCACTTCTCGAGCTACGTCCTCCTTCCGCTAGGTCAAAGGCAGCACGCTCAGCTACGTACCTGATATTGGGTTGTTCAACAACTCAAGGTTGATTAAATGTTCAGCCGCAAGTCACTGGGTCAACGTACACTTGGATGTTGAGCGAATGTCCCTTTTCACCGACTGGGTCAACATTCATCTTTTTTGATAGAAAAGAGACAGGTAATAAGATATGAGAGTCAAGTTACGGACGTTACTGACATTGCTCAAAGTTCGTAAAGAAGATGGGTACGGTTTGTGCGACTTGAATATAAATATTCAGAGAATGTTGGAAGGCGCCCAATGAACGAAGATGAATTTGATAAGTTTTTTTACAGTTGGTGCTGAGGTAGACGGCTCGCTATCCTACGGTAGTCGCAGCAGTAGCAGTAGCAGTGACGAGAGCAAAATAGCGTGATCTTCGTTTAAGTAATTTTTTGCCATACTTGAAGTTCTGTCCTCCTTTTCCTTCTTCCATCTTGAAGCTGGTGGTGTTCTTCCAGTCGAAAACTCTGCAATATCTAGCAGATCATTCTTCATGTTTTTCACCTCGACAATCATCGAAGGAAGCATCATGACGAACACCCAAGAACGCATTCTGGAAAAGAGCTTGTACATTCGGTTTGATACACTGAGTACGAGAATAAATACAGTAGTGAACGTCATTGTCAACGCCGAGCTGTCAGCACCGATGTCCTCAGCTGGGCTAGAACTATTATCATCGCATTCTGCACATTCCTCACCACTACACTGTAGAACGCTGATCTTTAGGTTTGGGACTGCTTACAGCAGGGGTTCAATGGCGGGAGACTACACGGTTTATCATCCGCTGATGGAGAGCAAGCGCCAAATATTCTTCGCGACGTGAATGGGGCTGATCTTTCCGTCAACCTCAATGGTACAACGACTCGGGCGTTGGTGGCCTATCGGTGCTCGGCCTATTCCTCCTCTCAGCGTTTGTGTCTGCTTCTGTCTCGTGATCTTGGCACTCTCGACTGTTGCGAACAACTGCCCTAACATTTATTCGGGCTCCTCATGTTCAAGGTCATCGGCCGCTGGACTCGAATCATCTAGCGGTTTTCGCCATCGCCATCAAGGGCTACGCCCACTTTGGCTCAGTGCTCAGCATCGAGAAAGATTAAAATCTAGTGTAAAAGAGATGGACGCCTCGTATGCAACAAAAAGAGATGAACACCTCGTGAGGACAAATAAAAGGATGAATGCCGAGTGTACACATGTATACAGATGAAGAAATACCGGATCCAAAATAAGTAGTTAAGGAAAATCGCGGAAAAAAAAACTGACAGCGCGAAAAATAAAATGAAAGGAGGCCGCGCCACTCCTGTAGCTATCCATCTAAGTGCATGCTGACATGATGTCGACACCTAGTCGGTGGCTTTCAACTACACATTCTGCAAGCGCCTGCACCTCCAATTGGAGTTTAGATTGGTAACCTCCCACAGATATCTGCCTCCGTTTTCATTCCATTACGTAACCTTGCCAGGCAGATACGGGTTTCCACTCGCCTCGTTGTCCGCTGACCCGCGGGTACATACTACATTCCAATGAAGAGGGCGCAGCCTTACCTTGTATACTCGAATCTTGATCAGCCCTACCATGTATACTCGAAGCATACGCGAAGTATACAAGATTATACGTCATCGTTATCCAGCAAGTATACGTATGTTTAAAACAAAATAAAATACACTCGTGATTCATCCTCAAGATTTGAAAACACACCAAAGACATCCTTTTTTCTTGGGACACAAGAAGTTCATCCTTTTCACACGAGATTTTAATCCGCAACCGCTCAGCATCTCCATGAACTTCGTCACTTGTACGTTTCCTGTCCTTCTTGTAGCTGCTGCTGCACAAAAGAGCCGATCTTGCTGGCTGGTGGTGGAGTTTACAGCTTGAGCCTCCATCTGCAGTAGCAACGTTTAGAACTACAACAAGCCGAAAAACTCCCGATTGGCTTCGCTGCCCTTTTCTCTTTCTTGTGCAGGTGCGCAGATGGAGCGCTTGGACCTGCTTCTGCGGACACTTGGTTGGCCATGGCGACATCAGTTTCGAACTTGGACTCATTTCCACCTGGTGGCTCTGCTGCTCACAAGGCCCGTCAGGAAGCGCATTCTCAAGAGATAAGACACGGTAACGACTGCAATTTTTCGCATTCAGGTATATGAATCGGACACGTACCAACGATAAAATAAAAAAGCACGCCATTCAGCGCAACGCTGCGCTTATAACTGCCTGCGTCACTTGGCCATCGTCACCAGGAGTCCATCTTGCTGGTAGAAAAGACGCGTAGCATAGCCGCCAATCGATGCTCCGATAGTACCATTAACTTTCATCAGTAACCCTCCCGTCAGCGAGTGGATAATCGTTGCAATGGCTTCCGGACTCAAGAAACTTTGAACGTCAGCGCTCATGCACTGACCGACCGTAGCATGCGGACACAGCGACACATGATCGTCACAGTGCGAGCCTTGGCAGCACGAAAAACAACCGTTGGTGTTTGATGGGATGAAGATCGGCTGAAACACTGCAGGAGCGAATCGAGCAAGGGACTTAGCAAAGTACTTCTTGCACTCCAGCTTGCCGCTGTCGCCTGTGGTAGTAATGGAACCATAATGAGTAAGTACAGACGAACTGATCTGTTCACGAGCTGCATTTGTACGCACCTGAAACCTGGTCCTCGCATGGATACAGCTCCAAATCCACCATTGTCACCGTGATACTTTCACTGAATGGGTTCCGCAGTTCCAATGACGTCGGGATTTGCGTCAGGTGGAAAAGCGACGGGATATACAACAGCGACGACGTCACCAATGTTGGCATAGTTGGGAACAGCTCTGCTAATGTAGGCAATTTTGAAGGAATCAAAAGATTCTTCATTGCCGGTTGGAGCAGGTCCAACGAGGTGCTTTCAGCAGATCCCTTGATAGCAATCTACAGGAATCGAAATAAGACGTTAAGAGCCAAATTGAAAATAAACACTGAACGAGAAAGAAATACCTCCTGGGCAACTCCATGCGTGAAATAGCCACAAACGAAGTTCGACAAGAATTTTTCTGCGACAGCGAGGTCAGACGAGCGCGGGTTGTACTCAAAGTTTCCTCGCAGGATCGTCGGTTTGCCACAACAATTGAGGCTGAAATCCGAGATCTTGGCAGAGCCCATTCGAGCGTCTTCAAAATATACGTCCAGAACGAGCGAGCCCAACTTGGTCTGCACGATGGAAGGATTCTCCAAAGAGAACTCCATCACCATGACCATGGAAGATTTCGAGCCTTGCTGAATGTCAACACTGAGCACCTTCACTGGAGGATGTCGAAACGAGTCCATCGCTGGGATTAGAGGTTCACCTTCAACAGGGATATTATGGAGAGCAAGCATTCCCATTCGCGTTTCGACATCAGGGAACGCTCCTTGGTTAGCAGACGTATCGCTTGCTAGCCTCATCATTATACTGCCGTTTTTCGTCAGCAAGCGCTCAATAAAGTCGGACATCCCACTAATGTCTTCGCGGTCGTTAAAACCAACAGGATAGAAATGACTCATATTCAACCGGAATGCTCCATCGTCGGTCTGATTGAATTCGCAAGCTTCGCGTTCAGAAGTCAGCGAGCCCAGGCCGCGCCCACTTTCGTTCTCCAGACTCAACGAGACCGACAGGTTAGATATTTTCAACGGCATGTTGATCGATCCTGGCATTTTCACTTTTGCTTTCATATCCGTGCGAACCAGCATACGCGTGTTCGTCATTGGGCCTCGCTCACCGGGAGGGGCCTCATCCAAAATGACATCCAACTGGTTCATTTTAATATTCGAGATCATCTGGAAGCCTCTCCTAACGCCAGGAAAACTGGTCCCAATTGTCAACCCCATCAGTGCCTCTTGCATCCACACGCAGTCATCATACTGAGTTCCCGCAATTCTTACAACAACTTGTGAGCTGTTTCCTTCCAGGTACCTCGAGAAAAATCCCGCCACAGCATCACTTACTTGGCCTGCTGCATCCCGAATCGGCTTTAAGTGACCATTCATCGCGAGTTTATTTGTACCCGGAGCCAGATTCATAGTTCCACGCAGTGTCCCAAACGTTTGACGAGGTGAATCCAAGCTTAAGTCCATCGTGAGAGTACCGATGGCCACCGTAAAAACGGACGGGTTGCGAATTTCAATTTCCGTTTGGATCGGTTCCTCGTTGTCTGAAGAACTACCAGTGCCTGGCAAACTGAAGCTCTCCACAGTCACATCTCGGAAGTTGTTCATTCCGTTGAGAAGAGCGGTAGTACGCAGAGGCAATCCGGCTAGCTTCAATGTACCTGCGCATCAATAAATCACAACACTCAGTAAAGCACAGACGCTCGTACTTCAATTCATAACATACCGAGCGCGCCATGGCAGACTACGTCCATGGTGCCTGTGAGTGCCAGTGGAACCTTCTCCTTTACAACGGATGCGCGCACAAATCTGCCAAATGCTTTTCCCTTTTCCGCAAAGTCGAGTTGCGTCAAGCAGTCGATAGAAAGGTTACTTCGACCCACCAGCTTTCCGGCGATAATGTTGACAGACAATGTCGAAAGCGTTCCAATAGCAACGTCTGCGCCAGTCAGACTCACATTCATTTGAACATCGGTAATGGTCAACGCCGAATTCGGCCCCAACGGACTTGTAGCTTCCACCAAGACAGCCGTATCAACCCGCACAAACTCGTTCTCCTTGCCCGCTTCAGGCGCATGCAAAGACATACCCCGGAAAAACATATCTCCGACCAGCGGGTCTTTTTGAGGTGGCAGTGCACTTTTAATCGTCAAGTTTTTCATCGCTTCGTTGAACAAATCCACGGACGTTGCATGAGATTTGCACGTCACCACCGTCAGTCCCGCTGACACATTGCTGAGGTACTTGGTAATGAGCCCACTGATCGCCTCCGAGTTCGTGCCCAGCATTTCGCCCTGCAGTTCCAGCAAATTGTACCCCTTGGCCATATCCACCGACCCCTGCAACGAAGCGCAATACGGATGAGACGCGTCACCTTTTCCAACCGGTAAACTCGTGTCTGCCGACGTCGTCAAGTGCGCCACCAACGTGTGGTCCCCCAAAGTGGGGTAGTGAGCATTGAGGCACAGAGCTCCCACCGGTCGAATCGTCGTGATCGACGGGTTCCGAATGCACGTTTTGATGGTCGCCAGCACTTTTTGCTGCGTCGAGTGGCTCATGTTCACGTCAGTGATCCGCATGTCCTGCAGTCCGTCCATCCCCCCAAACGTCATAACTTTCTTCAACGGAATATCCGATGCACTCAACTTTATCAGCCCCAGCAGTCGAACGTGGATGTTCAACGTACTGGAAATCTCATACTGCACGTTTGGCAGCCGGATCATGTCTCCTGCGAATTCATCCCATACCTTCCTGTTCCTAATTAGGAGTGTTGCATTGCGGAACACCTGGTCGTTCACGCCGTGGTGAATTGCCATCATCGGGGCCTGGAACATACCGACCTCTTTATCATGATACTTGATACTAAAGATCGCAGGGTCCACCGTCGCCGGGAACGGCGATGCCGCCAGCAGACTCAGACTCAGATCGAGCGTCACCTGGTGCGGCTCCGGACGACTCAGATCCATCCTCTCGATGTGCATGACCGTGTCCTTGATGGCCTTGGTGGCGATGCGGCTGATCTGGCTGGAGATTATCAGGTATGAGAGGGAAAACAGAACCAGCACCGCTCCAGTGACCGTCGCGAGCCGGCGGCGGTACCAGGGCTTCCTGCCCTTCGCGCGGGTCTTGTACGGGGTCTCATACAGCCCCAGCAGCGGCTCCTGCGCCGCCAAGCGCTCGTCCAGATCCAGCTCGTCCTCGTGGTCCTCCATCTCTTGATGCTTTTCTTCACCTGCCAAACCTGACTATCTTGAAATAGTCACAAAGCCTCAAGTCACTCAAGCGGGGGTATCAACTTTTGGGAATTATTACAATACTGTATACAACAAAATGAAGTCCAAGCTCGAGAGCGACACGGGGCCCAAGGAGATCAAGGAGGAGGCCGAGAGCGAGGGCCCGGGCTTCCCCGTGGGGGCCACACTCGTGGCTCGCTGGATGGGCAAGATGGAGCGCACGTGCGTCGTCATCGACCGCAGTACGTTTCGCATCACGGCATTTGTTATTGGTATTGTCAAAAGTTGGTACTAATACATTTTAAAATCATTTTTATCCATACAGCGGCGCTGAGCAACGATCGCTTCAAATATTATGTGCACTGGCACGATGTATGGACAGTTGCTATTATTAAGTTGGGTACACCTGTTTTGTGACAAAAGATGGTACTATATCTGCCAGTTCAATCGCCGCATGGACGAGTGGATTAACGAGCACGAGATCGTGCGTCGAGGCACCGACGAGGAGACGCTGAAGCTGCAGGAGAAAGACGCCAAGGAGAAGGAGAAGGAGCAGCGCGCCAAGAGCCGCAGCAAGAGCAAATTGGCCGGCTCGGACAAGAAGGAAACTCCTCCTGCACCTGCTGATGCGTCCGCACGCACGCGAGGCCAGAAGCGGAAAACGCCTGATGATCAGGACTTTGCCCCGCCAGAGGAGGAGCATGACGAGCACGAAGGAATGGATGCAGCAAGTATTCGAGAGCACGAAGAAGTCACCAAAGTCAAGGTAAGAGACAAAATGCTGCATTGTTGGAAAGGATACTTTTAACATGGACGTTGCTGACTGTTGATTGCAGAATGTGCGGTTCGTGGAAATGGGTCGCTTCCGTATGGCGGCTTGGTACTTTTCGCCGTTCCCCAAGGAATACTACCCGGATGGTTCTATCGACTGCGTGCGTGCGCTTAAGAAGCTACTAGGAATATTCGAGTTTACTCATGCTTGTGTGTTTTTTTTTTTCAACAGCTACACTTTTGCGAGTTTTGTATGGCTTTCTTCTGCCACAAACGCGAGCTGGCAGTGCATCAGGAACGTCGTGTGTGCAACCGCGTAAGTTGCTCGAAAGGCTGCTAGTGTGATTTTTGCTTCAATTCTGCTGGTAGTTAACGTTGGTGTGCACTGTCGATGCGGTGAGGGCAGCATCCGCCGGGCAACGAAATCTATCGACACGAGAATCTGAGTGTCTTCGAGGTGGACGGGGCAATCTCCAAGATCTACTGCCAGAATTTATGTTACCTTGCCAAGTACGTTTGGATTTGCATTAAACAGTGCTGGGGGCGAGAGTCTGATATCGTTTTATGAATGGTTCAGGCTGTTCCTTGACCACAAGACTCTGTATTACGATGTGGACCCTTTCCTGTTCTACGTCATTTGCGAGGTCGACTCGCGAGGCTTCCACCCCGTGGGATATTTCTCCAAAGAGAAGTATTCCGAGCTGGGTTACAACCTGGCTTGTATTCTTACGTTCCCATGCCACCAGCGGAAAGGCTACGGTCACTTCATCATCCAGTTCTCGTACGAGTTGAGCAAGAAGGAAGAGAAAGTGGGTTCACCCGAAAAGCCCCTCTCCGACCTTGGCCTGGTGAGCTATCGTAGTTACTGGACGCGCGAACTGTTGCGTATCTTGAAAGACTACCCAGAAAAAGAAGTGTCGATCATGGAGCTCACACGGGTACGTCTCCTGTCCTTTACGTTCTCCTGTAAAGGATATTGAGTCTGAAGTTCACCACTAACCTCTCGGCTTTCAAAACCAGATGACGTCCATTAAGAACGAAGACATCATCGCGACGCTGCAACACCTCAACATGATTAAGTATCTCGGCGGACAGTACGTGTACATGGTGCCCACGCATATCGTGGAGGCGCACCTAACGAAGCTGACCAAGAAGGGTCCGCAAGTCGTCCCCGAGAAACTGCATTGGGCACCGCTGCACCTCGACATCAAACGCGACAAGTGGTCGCTGAAGGCAATGACTGCTGAGAAGGAGGACTAGTTGCAGACGGAGGTACTGTAATCCACGACGCATTCATTGAGCTTTTGTGCGCCTTCTAGTGCTGTCTATCTACTCTACTGGAATAGTTTCACCTTTCTCGAAATGTTTTGGTGTATCGGTTCCTACATTGCTGCGTTCTGGCAAGCCAACTGGAACTCGTGCTTCTGTGCCGGGGTCATCTCACTCTGCACAGTCTGCAGAACATCCGACAAGCCGCTGCCCTGGAGCGACTTGGAGCACTGCAGGTGATACCACTCCATGAGCACGAAACCCTCGGCGTGGATGAACATGAGTCCGAGCTGCCACTCGCCCTGAGCGATGCACCTGGAGCACACTTGGCACGTGGTGGTAGTGGTGGGCGTCATACGAGCGACAGCTTGTTCACAGCGACTCCACGAGTTGCTGGAGCGTGGACTGGTGCCTGGAGGCGGCACTTGCGGGAGCTGGTCCATTTGGATCGTCATTGTATCGTTGGAACTAGCCGTCGAGACGAGACTGCAGTTTGTTTGTTGGTGTTTGGTGCAAGTCCAGCGGGGCGAGCAGACAAGGCGTTGTGGTCAGTGGTTGACTTGGAGGAGCTTGTCAAGTCGCTTTGAGCGAGAGGAGGCGAATCCAAAAATGCGTGTGGAGATTTTGGCCAAACCCGCGGACGAAAAAACGAGTACAAGTCGCTTGTGGGGGTCGCTGTAACCGCGGTTTGCTGTGATATGAGCACGACCCACGACACCAAACTCATCTTTCTACGCGCGCTTGATTTTGAATCGATGGACCAACTAAGCTGCTGCGGTGAGGCGAGTTTCGCACACGGTGTTTGGGCTACTGTGTGTTGTTGCTGCGAGCAGAAATCCAATTCAAGTTGGCGCGTTCTTGCTGCTTTTTCTTGAAAACGTCGCACTGGGTTTTATACCCAGTCACTTAGTTGACTGGGTAAATAGTGGTGCGTGGAGTTCGAGTATGAAGATAGTGGTGCTGAGCCTGATCTTAGGCGGTCATTGCTCTTGTTGAACACATGTGGGGATGATACTCGCTGTTAGAAGTGAATCCACAAGTTCCACCACTTGCGTGGATGGTGCAGTTCAAAGATCGTTCATTCCAGCCGCACCTACGTTCTGCATCATCCAGACTTAGGTAAGATTGCAGAAGTACGACTCGGAAACGAAGCTTCCTGGAGTAAATCCGGAGCGTCGATCGAGCTCGACAAATGGTCGCTGGCAAACAGGTGAGAGGGTTCCACGACACGTTCATTCGGTTTATGTTTTTATGCTGTTCTACTTGGATTCTCTATCTACTCTTGCATTTTGGTCGCTTCTTCGGGTTCCTTCACTCTGTGCACCCTAACGGGGCTCCTTCACTTAACTAACAATTATTTACTGTGACAGCGTGACGGTACTCAGGACTGCACTCGACATCGATACATCCAGGCGCTGGAGCCGGCGGGTCTTTCAATCGATTGACCGACGGGCCGCGCTAAATTCTTCTCCTCGCGCTCACGCGTTCTGGCAAGCCAACTGGAACTCCTGCTTCTGTGCTGGGGTCATCTCACTCTGCACAGTCTGCAGAACATCCGACAAGCCGCTGCCCTGGAGCGACTTGGAGCACTGCAGGTGATACCACTCCATGAGCATGAAGCCCTCGGTGTGGATGAACATGAGACCGAGCTGCCACTCGCCCTGAGCGATGCAGCTGGAGCACACTTGGCACGTGGTGGTGGCGATGGGCGCCACGCGCGCCACGGCCTGGTCGCAGCGACTCCACGAGTTGCTGGAGCGTGGACTGGTGCCTGGGGGCGGCACTTGCGGGAGCTGGTCCATTTGAGTGACCATGATTGGGAACTTGGGTAGTGCTTTGTGAGTAGCAGTCGAGACGGGACTGCCGTGGGAGCTTTGACGCGTCGGAAGCGAATCCGGAAGTGCAGATGGGGCTTGCGGGCGTTGAGTGCAGCAGCGATGGAGGCTGCTTGGTGCCGGTGGCTGTAACTGCAGTGCGATGTCGCGAACGAAAGTGGTCTTTACGAACTTCTGTCTTGGCCGCGGCTTCCGGGGCGGTGGCTGCTTCTGCGGATGGCTCGGGCTCGCTCTGGCGCTCTGTGTGCGCTCCGGTGGGTGCAATTGAAAGTGGGCGAGCAGCGCTGAGTGCTGTTTGACGAGCGTGAGCTCCTCGAGCTCCAGCTCGAGTGACAGTCGCAGCCGTTTCTGCTCCGCCGTTAAAAAATGGCCATCGTCCGATTGCGCCCTACAACGCGACGACGGTGCCGACTTAACCAAATCTCGAGCTCCGGGCTCTGGAGCCGTAGGGTGCGGAGCAATCGATTATGGACGTTGCAGTGGAGACCTCCGTAATGGCCTCGGCGTCGACGTCCTCTCGCCAGGACGGCGGCAATCCAGATGCGAAGCGCCTACGGGTGGCGCGCACGTCCTGGGCTCGAGTATCGCAGCGATGGCACGCTTGATTTATTTGTCGCCCCCAACTGGGCGCCAGCGTTCGTGGCGCCGCGCAAATTATTCGCTTGCCAAGCCAGGCCGGAGCAGCCAGCTGGCCGCGCTGGTGTCCGGTTTGCACCGCGCCGGGAGCTCCGGAGCCCGACGCCCGACGCCAAAGCCCGGGCTTGACACGCGTGCGAACGGCTGTGAAATTTTCTGACAGGCAAGCGCTGAGCGCCAGTGGCCCGGTCCGATCCCCGGCGGCGATCCCGTTCGCATTATGATGCCTCGAGACTTTTTTCGGCCGGGCTCCGCCTCGCAGGCAATGCATGCAGACGCCATCCTGGCGGCCGAACGACGGCTGAAAGATGTTGAATTCATTTGCTGATTGCCGTTGGGTGGGGCGAGCGCAGTCGCCGTGCGACACGAGCACGAGGTGGTTCGTGCGGCCAACCATGGGGAGCCCTTAGTGGTGGCATTCTTTCGTGTCTGCCGGGCGCGCTCCCTATATCATATCGCTGCTTGGTCCTTGTCCTCTTCCCGAGGCATGTGCACTTTGCTTGGCACTTTCTGTCATGGACTCGGCCAGAGATGCGGCCAATGGAGACGAGTGCGTCGCCACATTGCACCGGGCGGACTGAGTAATGCAATGCTGCCACGTTTGATTGCCAGGTGAACTTTCTCCTCCGGCCAACCCACCCTGCCGATCAGAGGCTGGCGATCCTGCGCGTAGAAGTTTAGGCGAGTGATCCACTCGGCCGCCGCGCTTGCCAGTCAAAATTTGCCCGTGATCTGCATACACGACGGCGCGATGCGCTCTCGTCCTAGCTTGGTGGTTTCGGTCTTATCCGCTCGTACATGTACAGCGTTGTTGGCGAAGACGCCAGGTGGCTCGTGCGTTGCTCAGAGCCGCAGTGAATGAATGGGCTGCAGTTCAATCACCAGCGGATACGGAGCGGCGGTCTCTGCAACGAAGTGACCATACGTGTGGTGCCGTCGACTAAGTGGCTACAGGTCGCACTGCCAGATCCTGAAAAGCAGATGCGAAAGCTGAAGTAGAGGATGAACACTCGACGAAAAGCTATGAGCGCCATGACGTGGATCCTAGCAGCTCACAGGAAGGTTGAGTTTGGCGCGCACAGACTCGGCGAGCGCATGGCCATGAAGAGGAGCCACGCCACGGAGATGGTAAACCGACGTGCAGCTTCAACTGCAGAGGCAAGCATCCGATGCTGTCGTTCGTCCATCGAAACGTAGAGAAGGTCCTCGCTGAGCGAGCAGAGAGCACTTATCACAGCTTCAGCTTCAACGTAAGAATGGCAATTCGTTTTTTTTCTTATCAATGTGCACCAACACGAAGGCACCCTGCTCCTCTCTTCTCCCTCCGGTCTGCGAGCAACGAGTCCGGGACGAATGGCAAAAAGCTACATAATGTTACTCTCCTTGAGAATTCAGCTCGCTTACATGAAGTCGTCCGTGCTGCTGCCGTCTTCCTGCGTGTCCAAATGCACCGCTCGGAAGCGCTCGTTGCTGTCGCGGATCTCGTCCTCGCTGTCATCGTATTCCACCGTCTCCGCGTCCGCATCCACGTCCACCGTTTCAACGACCATGTCGGCGGAAGGCGCGGTCGGAGCACTCGAGCTATCATCATGCTCGGGGAAGCCGCTTTCTGCCATGTATCCGTCAACGGAGTCAGCCACATCAGCCACATCCCCTTCACCATCTAGCGCCGCCATAGTCGAGCTGTGAAGACGTACGGTTGGCACAGGTGGCTTCGCCTTCTCGTTCTTGACCCACACCTTCCAGCCATCTACTGGCGGGGACTCGTCGTCAATGTGCGACTGCACAAAGTAAAAGTCCTCGTCCGACATTGTTCCCAGTAGACTCTTGTTGGGGGAGTAGGAAATGTACCAGCGACGCGCCTTGCTGGGCATGCAGCAGCGAAATAGCGTATACTCGGTGTCGCTCTTCACGCAAGCGTACGTCAAACAGTTATCGTGGATGTGAGACGTACTTACGTAGACGCCGTTCACGTTACCATACCCAGCACCTTCGACCACATAGCGACGCTGCTCCTCCTGGTATGGAATGCCCAAAGCCTCTCCCAACCGCCACAACATTTCAAGCTTAGCAGGATCCCGTCGTAATATTGCCAGGCGTCCACCCAAGCTCGGCTGCAGCGACTCGAGGCGCAACCACTCATATAGCCATTCCCACTCACTAACGTGCTCAGACAACCACGCACTTACTGCAGGTACGCGTGCACGCAGCTCGAGCACGAGAACCAGTTGTCGATATACGAAAAGAGGGACGTGGGCCGTGTTAACGTAGCGCGAGCGCAAACTCTCGCGACTTCGTGCGGACTTTAACAAGCCGTAGTCGGTGTGAATCAGTGCCAGCTCCACAAGTTCCTTTTGATACTCACACTCGTACAAAAGCACCCGCTGTACTGCGAACGAGCAGGCATCCACGACGGGCTGGCCCTTCCACCCCGTCTCAGTACTCTGAAGACAGTGAAGAAGAGCGCGTAGCAGGCGCGTGGATGTCTCGCGGTCACCCAAACTCAACCGTAGCAGGAGCTCACACGTCGTCTCTGCCTCCTCCTCGAGCGCCGAATCAAAGAATACATCGTTGAGCAAAGCACCACGGCTCAACGGGCTTAAGCCCTCGAGCACGAGGGCTGCACTAGGCAGTTCCCCGCTCGTCACGGAGTGTCTCTGGAGGTCCTCGCTAAAACCAAACGCGCGTAAATCTTGTAGGACTGACTTAGACGACGACGACGCCAAATCCGTATAGTACAGCATAAAGCCATCGAGCTCTACACGCGAGGAACTCGTAGCTGCGGTCTCATTTTTCGTATTGTCAGCACTCGGTGTACCATACTTGACAAGCATACTTCGCGCCTGTTGATCAACAGTAGGACTACTGATCGCACTGCTGAGGGACACAGAGAAGAACTTCTTCAGCTCGTCGAGCCCCAAGCCAGGGTTACCATTCGCGCCTCCCAGTGTCTTATACTCCTCAAAGATCTCGGTCAGAGCATGTTCAGCCTTTTCTGATAAAACCGTGCGGTGTGAATACTGGGTGTTACTCTCCGTGAGCAAAGGCTCTGTCGTGCGCCTCGGCAGCCCGAGGATTGCGATAACAGCTTCCAGCAAATACTGATAGTCCGGTGACGCGTACCGTGACGCTGTAGGTTGCAGTGCCGAGGATGGGAATGCATCCTTCAGAGAACTCGGGCCACGATCGCACAAAAAGAAATTAATTAAACGTGCAATCATTTCGAGCTGTTGCAGCTGAGCGCGAGCCGTGAAGCTGATCTCAGCGCAATTGCGCAAGAGCATGAAGCATTCCTCCAGATGAGATTGCTGCATAATGGACGTCTGATCCAAGAATGAAGCAATCGCTTCCAAAAACGCACGGATGATCGTTGTATCAGCTGCCACTGCAACCTCAGCACTCGCGGTATCCAAAACACTTTGCTCTTCCTTGCGATGTGTTTCGTACGCAGTTAGTGCTCTCGACACCAAGTGCACAAACGATTGACGAGCGATTGAGTCGGGGCATTCGAACAGTAACCCCCGCAGCCACAAAATACGTTTTGCACTTGACAGTGCTAAAAAGAAGCGTGCACAGATAGCCTTAGACTTTGTGAACTTGGCGGCCAGCACAGTGATCCATCGTGCAATTCCATGCTTTTCACGTGAGTGCAACAACACACTCAACACGAACTCGACTCCAATTTCCGTCAGTGTCATCTGAATTTCTTCGTCGGCTCGAATTGAGGGCACTGCGACCGCCATTGGTACGCCAGGGGGGATAACTGAGTCCTTCAAGTGGGGTGGAGGTGACAAAGCCATGGGTACAGTATCTTCCGTCGACGCGGGAGTGTCTTTAATATATTGGGACTGGACCATCTCACGCAGGAACTCGTGAAATTCCACGTCGAACAAGTAAGAGTTTTGCAGGAACGCCTCATTTGACTTCCACACCTCTCCTTCGTACTCGCAGCGATCTTCGTCGGGAGCTGCAATAACAACATCTGCTGAAGCTCCAGATTCAGCGTCGCTTTTATCTGCTGGCGTTGCCTCCGGCTCAACAGGGATAACCTTCTCATAAAAGAGCATCAGTGCATTGCTGAACACCTCCATTTCCATTGAATTGTTCGCGCCGTGCCACGAGCGCCGCTGTACTCCTCCAAAGCACTCTGCCTCAATGTTAACTGGGTCGAAAGATGTCACATCTTCGTCGTCATACTTAAACCATTTTTCAGACATGTGGTCGTAAATGAACGAGTAGTAGTGGCCTCCTTGCGCAACACCAGAATGTACCAAAATGCCCTTTAGACGATATTCGTAATTCGGATCCGACTTGGTACTGTTTCTATCTTCGCCTTCACCGCTGTTGTCATCTGAGGCGCTCCGCGGGGACGCCGATGCTGACAACTTGCTGCTAGACCTAGGAGATGCAGACGTTTGAACCACAGAAGAATCGCCGTTAACATCTGCCATAAATTCATCCGAGTCACTTGAGTCGTCCGATGCCATATCTTCATCAGCCGATGTTTCTTCCCGTTCATTTTGCAGGTTTGAGCGGGTTTCTTGCTCTTCGATGCCCGCCTTTGTGTAAGGCTTCATGCTCAAACGCATGGGGAAAGAACAACGATTGTTCAGCTTCACAGTTTCAAACGTTGTGTAGTCCAGATCAAAACGTTTTAGGTGGAGAATCAGCAGGTTAGGCAGTGAGCCAAAGCATGTGCGCCGCACAGCAGCCTTCTTCGTAGCGCAAAGCTCGCATTCCACCTTATTATCACCGTCCATGAGCTCCCCTTCGACGAATGCGGAGAGAGATTCCTCGATACTTTCCTTTCCACGAATCTGCAACTCTAAGCGAATAAATGGCTCTTCACGTTCGTAGCGATGTCCACAGTCCTTTGGGAGCTTTTGAGAAATGAGTTTTCCTCCAAGTACATCCTGAAGGCACCTCGTGCCTTGTGGGGTCGTTTTCAGCCCGGTTTCTAGGCGGTCCAACAGCTTATCGCAAAATTCTGTTGCATCATTCTGCTGATATACAGAAAACTCCAAGTTCAGGCAAGTGCACGAGTCGACGAACGCCTTCGGGTTGAAGTAACGCATTTCACTATCACGCAGGTAGCAGAACGTGCGTTGAAGTTGACGAAGAACTTCCAACGTCGCGTCGGTGCCCGTCAACTCTGGTTGCAGAATAACATACCGACCGTTTTCGTTTCCAGGTCGCCCCTCTGCAAGCACAAAGCTGGCTTCGCCTCCATTCTCATACCGCAGAACATGTTGGCCTGTAATATCGTCGTATCCCACAACATTTGCTTCGTACACACGGCCTCCTAAGCATTCCAGCGCAATACGGCACCCTACAAGGCGCTCTGGAAATTTTTCGGCCTCCGCTTTTGTAGGTTCTTGGGGAGTGGGGCGTGGCAATACCTTGGCACCTAACAGACCTTGGCGTAGTGTAGGGTGCATGAAAAGCTGCTGCAGGAAAGAGTTTATATAGCACGAACAGCCCTGGTTTTTTAATCCAACATGCTCGCCATTGCCCCGCGTTTCAATGTTGTTTTCTTGACCCCACTTGAACCGCAGTGCATCACTTCTCGTGAACAGCTTTGTCAAGCGGCCTTGCAGATCGTGTAAAATACTGGCATCCGAAGAAATGGCGCTCGCTAGTAGTTTGAATGCCGGGCGTCGCGTCTCTAGAGACACGCAAAGCGGACAGCGGCGGCGATCCTCCGACGGTAAAGTAAATAAGCACTCTTCGTAAACGACATCCACTATGTCGCGCGCAATTTTAGAGCGTACATCAACATGCATTACGAGCACTTCGCGCAAAAACTCCAAGAATCCAATTAGCACTTCGCCTGACCGCTCATTGCAGGCTAGGAACTTGCTTGAAAAGCCACGACGCAACTTTGCTACTACAGCTTGTGCCAATCGTTGGCAATATGTCGACGAGTTACCACCCTCAAGACGTGCCAAAGCGCAGAGCATGCGCGTGTACTGATCACACGGCGCCGTCACATTTTCAATACGATCGATAGACTGAGTGCACTCCTCAAAGACGACTTCGGAAGCGGCGTCAGAAGCCTTGCACACTGATTCCAACGAAGACAGCCACTGGTCTCGTACCTGTTCCGACTCGAACTTCGTAAAAATATTGACAATAATGGCGCGTGGTTCCAGCGCCTTAATATACTTCGCTGCAGCATCATGCGCAATCGACACAATCGACTCCACGGTCTTGACAGCATCAATCAATATGCGGTACGCTGTCTTCTTCGCAGGAGTTCTTTCCTCGACACGAGTGTACTCGGAGACCACGAGCTCCGCAATCTTTAGTACCAGCTGATCATAACGGCTCTGCTCCACTATTATTTTTGCCTTCAGAGCGTCGCCATTTCTGCTGACATCGTGATCGGCAGCCACCGAGTCGCTACCAGAAAGAACGTCGACCGGAATCTCTCCGTTGGCTGTAGCTGAGTACAGATCATTGTCGTGGCCCGAGTCGAAAAGGCAAAATTTGAGAATACGGAGAGCCACAGCCGCACCTTCGTTAAATGAACTCTCGTGGAAGTTCGCGTTAATAAAATATGATAGGACTTCATGGAACCCACCACCAGAAATGAAGCGCTGGAGGTACGTCTGAGCAAATGAGATTTTTGCAACGTCAGAAGGCAGCAGCAACGCATCCATTATTTGGAGCGTGTAAATAGCTTGATGGGAAGATATCCCCTTCACCAAGGATGACCAATCCGGTTTGTTTTCACCATTTACCGGTTCATCTGATGGAGAGCTCATATTCACATCGCCGTCGCCCGTCTCAGTCGCACCGATGTTAGAAACTCGGTTCAGAAGCTCTTCACTAGTCGGAATCTGCTTCAAAAAAGCCCACAGCAATTCGTGAACAGAATGGCCTTCCACAATATCGAGCACACGGAAAAGAATTTCAAAGTACGAGGCATCATGAGCGATCACAACACCAGGGTGGTGTTGGGGCGACGAGGAAGAGGGCATCGACTCTTGAACCGCCGAAGTCATCGCTTGGTCTTGGTCGACCAAGTTGGAGCTAGAGCGTTGCACAACCGAATTGAACATTAGCACACGCAGTTCGCTGGACTCCGTGATCTGCAAATCAGCAAGCGTCTTCTGGTCGCCAGTGATCGCCGATCCAGACGAAAGAATCTTTGTCTGCTGCATTGAGTGACCCACGAGCTTTTCGATTTGCTTGCGGAAAAGCCACAACGTCTGGTTGGAGTATGCCGACACCTTCATGTTTCGCACTGTGTTGTCGTGGTTCGAAGTTGCTGTCGCCGATGCACAACCTGCCGCCCCACTCGCATTGGATGAAGGAATCCGCTGAGCTATGATCTTGATTGTGAAATAAGCCCCGCGTCCGCTCAAACCATGCGAGACAAACGTCTGCTTCTTACGGGCACTAGATACTAAGCCTGTGAGCAAACTGGAGCATTGCTGCACTAACTTCAGTGAATCCGGCGAACTATCCTTCACCGTAGATAGCTGCTTAAAGACTCGTGCTAGAAAGTCTTTCACACCTTCATCTGATTCGTTGTAACTTTCATGGCTTGGCTCGTCGGACGATCGCTCATAAACACGAAGCAATTCACGCGTAGCCATTTCGGCGACTTCAAGCGGTGCTTCAAAAGCGATACGCCACAGAGCATCCATGCCTAGCAGATTGAGCGAATTTGTGTTTGTAGAATCCTCAATACGCTGAATCAACTTTTGCTGCGCATTGAGACCCACAAAATAGGTGTTGAAGCACTTGTAGCCCATGCATCCAAGCGTTCGAAAGTCCGTTTGCTTGCACAAGAGCTCGTTGAACACGTAGAAGCACACATCTAAGCTGAAAGCCGAGCTAATAGATCCACCAACCGTACTCGTGCCAGGAGCTGCTCCAGTGGGTTGGTGACTGCGCATGCTTGTTTGGTTGAAGAAAATTAAGCAGAACTCGCGTTCAGCAGGTGATGACGACAACACTTGCCAAAGGCGCTCAATTTGAGGAATTGACAGCTCAAGCTTTGGGGATTTCACATGGATATAGTGAATTAGCTCTAGTCGATGGCCGATGGCTGTGCGGTAGCCTGGAGACTGTTTATCTGTACTCCGCGCGACAAACGTCGCGAGTTCATCAAAAAGCAAGCTCACCAAGCCATGCTCAGAATTCAGCGATTCCACCACGAGGGCCTGATCTAGCCGGTACGAGTCAATCAAGAACTTCAGCAGCTCCAAAGATTTGGACGCAGTAGCATCCTTGCTTGAAAATTCTGCCGACGTGATAGACGAAGTGCTCAATGATGAGCCAGTGCTGCTGGGAGCCGCGGGGATAGTTGCAGAAGACGGGGAGGTAACAGAACCGGATGCTGAGCTTGATAGCGAACAAGACTTTTTAATTCCG
This sequence comes from Phytophthora cryptogea, assembly GCA_000468175.2. Taxonomy (NCBI): domain Eukaryota; phylum Oomycota; class Peronosporomycetes; order Peronosporales; family Peronosporaceae; genus Phytophthora; species Phytophthora cryptogea. The sequence goes on from AUWJ02010549.1 coordinate 21,844, forward strand.
TCAATGCATTCGTTCAAGAAAGCCTTTCGCAGTGGCTCGCCATATTCACTCCGTAAACCTTCCTGGAAGAAATCGCGCAAACTCCTACTTAGTCGAATGTTTGCAATACTGCAGTGCATTTGAATCGACCAGAGCAACTGCAAAATTGCTGTTGTGACATTAACGTTGCGCTCCATAAGAAAGCTAGGGGAATTAGTCGCCAGGCGCTGTAAAAAGGAAATCAGTTCCGGGAAAGGTTCGTTGTTTTCCAAGCTTCGCAACAGTGAAGCATGGATGCTTTCCACCAAGTGCAAAAGCAGTTCATTCGACAAAAATGGCACCGTAGTGATCAGTAGGTTATGAATCTCATGAACCAAAGTCTGATCTTTCTGGATACACGACTCCCAAATTACATCAATCGAGTGTGTATCCAATTTGTTGGATTCCGCCAAGAACTTGACCAGTAACGCACTGCGCGACACAATTTCACGATGAATCCTGTCGCCAAAAATCTCCTCAAGAATTTTTTTCTCCACCACCCATGTACTCAAAATGTAATCCAATCGCGTACGGTCTTCATCGCCATTCTCTTGAATACTTTCTGCGACCAGTTCAGGGGCAGGCGCCTCTCCTTTTCCCGTAGGGATCCAATTGTGTGTTGGTGGCAAGTACTCTTCGTACTGTGATTGATGCTGGTAGTAATCAATGTCCTGGTCTGATCCGGGTTGCATCTTGTCGGCTTCCGATATAAACCACCACTTCAAGCCGCTCTTCATGGTACAGCAGAAGAGTGTAAACACTTGACCCGTGTCTGGCTGCCGGAACACATACGTTGCTGAGGTCGAGTTAGCCTTTAGATGATACACGCCGTTGACGGCAGCAGTGCCTGCGTTTCGGACAAAGAACCGCGCAGGGAATGCGCGCGACGCTCTGGCACAGTTGACGATCTGGTTGATCTGCTCTAAGCCAAAAAGTCGCAGAGGCAAGGAAGTGGACTCGACATACCTCTCAGTAATATCAAGCCACAACGCATTAATAACCTCGGACGGCACGATTCCTGTGTCCACGAGCCTCCGAATGATAGCAATCACGGCCCCAACCGCGTCGCTTGACTCCTTTTTCAGCACTGAATCCGAGATCTTTGTGAAATACGTCATAACCAGCACGGAAATCTTCGTGCAGATATTTTCCGGCACAGACGTACGGAATTCTAACAGCGCCTGCACGAGAATTCGGATGTCCTCGCTATCCATGGCAGCTTCCAAGTCGTCGCCTTCGCGATGGTTCTGCATCAGCAGCTCCAGCGTACTCAGCAGCAAATGGAACCCCTTGAGCTCGCAGAACGCCTCAATGCACTGCGCGCGCACTTCGGGCGACCCCGGCACTTTGTTCCAGTAACTGCCGATCATCGCGGATGTTCGTAGGTCCTTGTAAAACGTCTTCTTCTTGCTAAAGATCATGGTCAGCACGGGCAGCGCCTGGAAGTACTTGCCGGCCTTGAGCTGCGCGACGATCAGCGGCACCGCTAGCGACAAGCACTGCGTCACACATGACTTCTCGAACGACCCAATCTTACTAGCACTACAGCAAAAAGGAATGCAATGATAACGTTAGTCCATCTCCATTTGTCACCCACACAACAACAGCAGCAGCACGCACTGCTGGTCCAGCATGATGCTGATGATCTTGGCGAAGGCGTCGTCCAGGAAGGCCTGGCTCTCGGGCCGCTCGACGTGCGCATAGGCCGAGTTGAGCACCTTGACGGCGTTCTGCCAGCCCACCGTGGACTTGTGGCGCAGATCCTCCTGCACCACGTGGAAGAGCTCGAGCTCCTCCTCCTCCATGTCGGGCGCGTGCGTGCCCGTGCTCTCCTGGCTCTTCTTGCGTCGCTTCTGGCTGTCCTTGTCCTGGGCGGGGGCGCGCTCCATGGACCGGACGTGCAGCTTCTTCTCCTGCCCGCCGCTGCTCGGTGAGGGGCTGCTGGGTATCGTGAAGACGGTCGCGGAGCCGCTCGAGACCAGCTCCGGTCTGCTCGGGGGACTGCTGCGGCGCTGCTTCCGGTGGCGTCTCTTCCTGCTGCGCGGCCGCTGGAGCTCGTCGCCGGTCGTGCTTCCTCTCACTCTCTCGCGGCGCTGTGTACACACTGGGCGGGGCGCGATCTGCGGCTCCTCTCGGCGCGGCGGCTCTCGGCAGCGCGCACGTTGAAGCGCGTGCGGGTGCGGACGGCGGATGCGGAAAGCTCGCTTCCCACGATTTTCCTTTCTCCCCTTTTTTCTTCGCCTAAGTGCGGATTCAGCGCTAGGTGCGTCTGCGCACTTAGCGACCAATGACCATCACTCAGGACGTTCGTACTTTCCGGGAAGTTCACACAAGGATGGATCGACTTGAAGTGCGCGCGCTGCTGCGGTCCGGGGCGGCGGCGGCCCCTGCGGCCCCGCAGGACCTGAGCATCGCGCTGGACGACGCGCTGGGCGAGGAGGACTTTCTGAAGACGCTGGAGGAGACGCTGCAGCAGCACGTGGCGACACTGGGGCGGCAGTTCCTCGTACTTAGCGCGGCTCAAGTGGACGTGCTGGCCTTCCGCCTGCACGACGCGCTGGTGCCCAAGCGCGACGCCGACACGCGCGTCGTGCAGGCGTGGACCATCCAGCCGCAGCTGCAGCTCAAGGTCAAGGCCAGCGCCCACCTGCAGGTGCTCAAGCTGTCGACGATACTGAGGGAAGTGCAGAGACTGCGACTGCACCAGTCGCAGGACAAGGAGACGCCCAAGGCGGTGGAAGTCGAGATCTTCCCCTCATTGAAGGTCATTGAGGTGCTCAATACGGACGTGCTGGGGCTGCAGAACGTGCACTGCTTTGCTAGGCAGCTGAGGGAGCTCCATATCGAGCACACGCAGGTGACGACATTGAAGCAGTTGCTCGCTCCGGAGGGGGACAAGCCCTGGAGGAAGTTGAGGAAGTTGCAGATGAACTGCTGCCAGCTGGAGAAAGTGGACGAGTCCGTCAACTTGCTGCGGGCTGTGCGCACGCTGGATCTTGGGTGGAACGCCATCGAGAAGGTGGAGGCGGCGATGACGATCAGGTCCCTGGAAGTGCTGAGTCTGTGTCATAACCGGCTGACAGAGGTGCCGCCGATCCACGCGCTGCGCGGATTGAGAGAGCTGGATCTCGCAGTGAATCGGATTACCTCCCTACGAGGGCTGGAGAAGCTGACGGCGCTCGAGAGGCTGGATGTCTCGCACAACTTGATCGACGATATCACGGAGACGGAGCTACTGACGAGGCTCCCGAGACTGACGCACTTGAAGATGGAGTTTAACCCGATCGCTCGGCGGCCGGACTATCGACGGGAGGTGCTATTCTACTTGGGAGAACCAATCGAGCTGGATGGACAACCATGGAACGATGCCGAGCTTAGCAGTATGAAAAACCGGCGCATGCTGCTCATGCTGGATGGTGCCAAGGGCGGCGGTGACAGCAGCGTCTGGGGGCAGGCCGCTGAAGCTCCGGTATACCCTAGAGTACGAGTCCAGAGCGGCATCATGGTAAAGAACCCGAAGCTTGTATTGGCATATCCGTCGTTATCTCGGTCCCAAGCAGTTCCTGCTCACTATGTGGAGATTCAAAACCCACCGTCAGCATTACCAACGAAGAATAAATATTCGGCCAGCGATGGAGAGGGTAATAGGAAAAGATCCGAGAATGGGCTCGGCTCTGTGAGCGTCATAAACGAAGGAAAACAAGGAGGACCTAACGCTGGCCAAGGATCATGGCGATCGGTGGGCGAATACTTCAGAACGCAACGTGACGTAATCGTTATCAAAGAGAAAAAGGAAAAGGTTTGCCAAGCAGCAACTAACGGTACGTATCAAGCAAACAATTGGTGCTCGGCTTGCGTTTAACTTCTAATATGCTGCAATTCGAAACCAGAAGAAGAAGACAGTGATGACTCCACGACGGAGAAGCCGACAACACGCAAACGAAACCGAACGCGTAGTCGCAAATACACAGCAAGTGACTTCATGCGAGACTTTGAAGAGGAAGAACTATTAGTGCGGGAAGGTAACGACATTGATGGCGTGGACGTCCGTGTTGGACGCTCCGCTTCGCAAACACAAATTTCGTCACCACAGGTACGCTGATTGAAATTTGGTGGGGTATATCAGTTCAGGAAATGATTTCGATGGTATGAACGTTGCGACTTTTCTCTCTAGAAACCTGGGCGAAGCATTAGTGTCCGCGTGCTACTCAGTGCTAAAGAAGCCGCTGAGTACGACCTTCATTTCGGAATTGACGGTGTTCCAGCAAATGTAGAAATTAAGGTATGTAGATCACAGCATTTTGTACTACATTTTATTGGGTCTAACACCCAGTGTTCTTTGTAGTCCCGCGAAGTGATCGAACGGTTCATTGTAAGCGACGATAAACACCCAATAGCCATTACCCGATGGCTTTCGGATGTAGTCGCTGTTGGCGCATCAGTCCAGTCTACTCGAGCGATCGTCACGATGAAGCTTCAATCGCGAGATGCATCGGGCCTGGCTGATTCCACTTATCAAATTGACGCGGTTGCGTCCCGGGAAAAGCTTTTGTCGACGCTAGTGGCTCGCTTATATCAACAGTACAAGGGTCGGATTGTGATTTGCAACTGTGCTAGCTGCGGAGCGCTTTCACTGCTTACACCCAAGTATCCCAAGCGAACAGAAATTGATGACGCGGTCATGGTCTACTCATGCTTGTTGTGTTCAAGTTGCAACGTGCGGGAAATCTCTTTCAAGAAGCTGGTTGCAATGTGTCACAATGAAGGAATCACTATCCCGAGCAGCATACCACTGGCACCCCCACCATGGGAAACAATTACCGAGGGATTCTATATTGAAGAGTCTACTGCTGCAGACGCATCGATACGAGAGAGTGTCATGATTTCTTGCTATGGAATTCGGGAGGTTGCAGCCCCTACAGTCGAACAGCTCAGTGGAAATGGTGCTCGCGAAGTTCACAGCGACGAGTGGAACGATGCCATCGTGCATGCAATGACCGCTACGATCCGTTAACACTCTCAATCGGGTTTGTCGTGCAATTTGTCTAACGTTATGAATCCCAAAACTCGTCATCTCTATTCTATGTGACTTGACCCGTGAATCGAATAGGTAAACGGTGCGGTCAGTAGAAGCAGCAGGAACTCATTGACCAGCAGTACAACACCATCAAAAATGAATTTCGGCGCGAAGATCGCCCACACCATCAGATGTCTTCGCTGCAACGCGACAAACAGCATTGACACCAAAGCGTTGAGAGAGAAATACGCCGAGAAGACAAGAAGCACTTTAGCTCCGCCAGAGTGCAGCTTGGTATGCCTTAAATTCAGCCAAGGCAGCGCCATAACCGCCAATGCGAAGCAACCAAACGTATTGAGGCCGAGTAGCGCACCTGCCACGTAGAAGTTGAAATCATCAAAGCCCACGAAGCCCGCTGCGTTCTGCAAACTTGTAAACGAGTTTGCATGACCCGTGGTGAAAAACGCTTGATAGGAGCAGGACGCCCAAAGCAATATCCACGGCGTGTTGCCTCCAAACGTTTCCGAATAATGAGATCGGCGGAACGCGACAACTATCACAAAGCCTAGGCACTGCACAATGAGGCACAGTACTGAGAGTGGTGACGTTGGCCCGAGAACTAACACAAAGGCGGGGACAAATTGCCAGAGCAGCAGAAGATGGTCATTTGTTGCCTTCCGTGCTCGCTTTGTTCGCCGTGCTGCACGCAAAAGAAGGCAGCTGAGAGTCCCGAGGAAGCTCAAATAGATAAAACGAGGCAGCCAGAGTCTCCAGAATGTCACTTCAATAGGAGAAGCAGCCCAGAAGATAGCGCACACACTGTAACTTAGTACAGCGGATACAAGTACAAACCGTCCCGTTAGCGACACTTGTTGTCCCGTGTATTCTGTCACCTTCCGGGTGGATCCAACGGCTAATACAGCAAGAGCAGCCAGCGGGATGTAAGTTCGCCATAACGACGCAGAAGACTTGATGATATTGGGCGGCTCGGCCGCACTGCTCACTCGCGTTGCAAAGATAAACGCTAATGCAGCAGCCGTAGCAATATTCCGGTTGAGCTCCAACTGCTGAGCGCAAGCGAGTAGGAAAACCCCGGTGGTTGCTGATAGGAACTGCATCACGTTGCTCTCGGCTACAATATAGCTATTGGAAAGCAGAGCCAAAGCATGGAGTACTACAACCACCGTTGCTACCACTCCGGCTGCCGACACTGAGCGCAGCACTGCTTGGAAACCCGATCGGGAGCGACCGAAACTTGTTGCTTTTACTAGAGGTGTAAGCTCCAAAGTCATATCAATCAGTGCAGCGCATGATGCCGCCACGAGTGCTCGCGAAAGGGGTGCAGCGGGAAGGAGCGGCAAATTAATGCTCGCTGGACAGATGAAAAACAATCCGCCCACGGCAATGATAACCCCTAGCTTTGGATTCCGAGAATTGCTCTCTGCGTTTGCAGTTTGGGTGGTTGTAGCTCCGATAAGGAAGGCCCAACCAAGGAGCACCATTCCCCACCCCATGCTGCATAAATCAAATTGCGTCCAAATGGAACGCCCAAGAGCTAGTGCTTCGCGCAAGTAATTTTGCTGCTGTTTCACGAGGTCTTCATGGAGTCGAAGCAGTAGCGGGATATCAGCCTTCGAGTAAGCAGTACCTGCTTGGGTTTGTTGCGCTTGCTGTAGTTGATTTTCCACGCGCTTGATATCAACGAACAGTTTTTCTAGCTGATCATACGCCCGCTCAGGCAACTTGGAGGCGAATGAGTAACGGAAGAGATAACGCCGCACTTGGTCAAGGTTTAAGCGTAACGCGCGGTTCAGTGTCTGGAATGCACTCAGCGCACTATTCACTCCACTTTCAGGTGACGGTGGAGGCACGAAAAATAGCGATGGAATGACGCTACCGAGGTTGCCAAAGGGAATCGGAAGGCCGCTCAACAGTGCGAGCGTGGGCACAAGATCCACTTGCGGCACTTCGCGAGAACTTTCGATCAAATGTTCTGCATACTTGTGCAGTTCATTCGCATCTTCGTCCTCGCTCGCGCCTCCTGCAGCAACAAGTGGCGCCTTGCTGTACAGGAACAGCGCGGCTCCTGTCTCTTCGTCACTCGCACCGCCGTGGTTGCCATCCGCCGACATACCGTGGTCACCTAGCACAGCCAGGAGCACGTCATCTCCATCCGGCATGTCCTTTAGCTCCTGTAGCAACTTCTTCAGTATCCCATTCATCTCATCCAGTTTCTCCGCCATGAAGACGGAGCTGGGGCCGTGCGTATGTCCGACATGATCTACCCCCAAGAAGTGTGCGATCAGCAAGTCCCAGTCCGGCTTCCGTAGCTCAGGGAACAGGTGCGCCGTCACTCCGCGGTCCACCGAGTGCAGATCCTTGACATTGAACGAGTCGAAGGCGAATTTCCGCGTGAACTCCCGCGCATACAGCGCGTCCCACGTGTCGTCGCCCATGAACACGACTCCGCGATGCTGCGCACGCAGTTGGCGCAGCAAATTGTCCTCGACGATCTGACTGCTGGCCGCCATGTTGTCCTTGATGTCCAGAAAAGTCGGTAGCGACCCCGTCGTGAGCCCCTTGAGCCGCTGCATGGTCATCGTGGGTGGGTCGGCCACGAACTTGAGCAGCAGCGCGTGCTCCGGCTCCGTGGTCAGCATCTCATTGAGAACCTGCAGTCGGTCGCTATAGAAATTCGACCGCTGTGTGTTTGATCCCGACGCTGCAAAGTCGAACCGCAGCGCATCGATCACCACAAACACGACGCGTCGGAAGCGCCGAGGCATCCAGCAGCTCTGAGCAGCAGCAGCATCATCGTCCGAGCTTGAGGCGTCTTCTTGGCCGCTGCGGAGGTGCGTGGGTGCAGCGGTTCCCTCTGACGGAGACGCTTGGCAAGTGCTGAGGTCCGACACCTCGAAGCGCGTGAGGAAAAAGCCCGTGGTGAACACGTAGAGCGCTGCCGCATGCAGCGCCAGCAACGTCACGAGCACGCGATGGCGCATGACGGGGAGGATCCTGTAATGAATGACGCACAGTTTTTACCCAGTTGCAACATTGAGTGGACGTACGTGGACACCAGTCTCTGATAACCAAGAGCTACATGTAGAATACCGCTCGATTGCAAGAGCGTTGCCACAGTTCCCATAACTTTTCACAGCCGAGCAAGACGCTCACGTGTGTGAATGTCGCTCTGGGCGATTCTATTGCTGTGGACTCCTTTAGCACGAGTCGTGCCAGCGTGTCGTGCCGCACGACCACTTACAAAATCAACGCTGTCACAACGCTAAGCATGTGTCATGGAATGCATCGAGTTGTTAAACTTCAGTTGGCAGTTGAGCAGCACCTCCAGAACTGAATGAACGCCAAGGTAGTCGCTCACTCGCTTGCTTGCTTCGGGTCAATCCTTACTACTATCATCTGCGGTGGATTTTGGGGGTTTAAAGGTCTTGAAGTGACTTTTTGAGCATTTCTCGGGATGTCGGGCTGCCATACAAGGGCTCGTGGGTCGCAATACCTTGCTCTAGCAGAGCACTTGGAGGATTTACTACCCCCTGCCAACGGGTTTTGGACTATGTATCTCCATATTCACTGCCTGAAGTGATGGAACAAGTGTTGCAACGCGGGTCTGTCCAGAACGATACTTTTCCTGGGATAGAAAGCAACGTAGTGCTGTAGAGGACATCGAGCGTACGTGGTCGCATTTACCGATATATTGATTTTCCACCGGTTCGAGGTTGCTTTTGATAGACAGACTGCGATTGCCAAGTCGGGGGCCAAGATTGATGCTACATGTAGTGAGAAGAAGCAATGATTCGATTAACTAGTTAGTGGATTTCTCGTCTGTAAGTCTATCTTATGCTAATTGATGAGATTCTTTACAGCTGCGGAATCCAGTTTTGCTGTTGGGGTGGTGACAAAGGTTCATCCTTTGGAGGATCAAACCCAGTTTTCGAATCATCAGTACCAGCGATGATCGATCGCAATGTAGCTCCGATGAATGCTGATAGAGAAACATGTAGGTCTTGTTCGCGATGGACATCGTTTTGCTAAAATGACACTTGACACGCCACAGAAAAAAACAACAATTTTTCTTGCAAAAAGTGGAATGTCGTTCCAAGATTTTGTGTTCGCAGTATGAGACTTCGTTCCGCGTGAAATCTTACCCGCCCAATAGTGGCCGAAGCCAAACTAGTGTTCCTGCTCGTGCTGACGCTCGAGTCTAGGCCGATTGATGAAATCATGGACGAGTTGCTGCTCGCTATGTGCATTGTTCTAATCACCGCCCTTGCAAGGTAGGTCTACGAGAATTCTCGGGCTATTTACAGCGACGAGCAATGCTGTTCCTAGGA